>JAHZMZ010003223.1:0-31061 GCA_027743805.1 Lepidocyrtoides sp. E14 | reverse complement strand
CGCACACATTATAATAGGTGATTTATTATGCCAACTTCTGGAGCACAAGGTTAAATGCTTCAGCACACATCATTAGCTAACCGAAAGACAAATTATTTGCTTCATGTGTCGTCCTGTTATACTACTATCAACTGATGAAGCATGCTGTGAGCCTAGGTGAGATTACTTTAGCTTTAAGCGAATTACTTTATCTAATCCAAGTAGAAAATAAAAGTTGTGTTGTTGTCACTGACTTTAGTGAGAGTGCAGATTATTGTGCAATGCGTCATAATATCGTATGTGCATCATGCGCAGTTATATTTGTCCCTGTGTCATTCAGCATATGAGTCAAGCGACTACTATTTCCAGCGATAAACAATGAAGCTTTCCGTGTGTATTTATAAAAAAAGTCATCTCATAAATATTCATGGACAGAGCACCGTTGCATAAAACATTAGCGCTCTCATTTACACAAAATACAGTTCTACCAAAAAAGCAGTAGAAGGAACTGTAACCTCCTCGAATAAATTGAATAAATTATTTTATTTATTATGAAATGGTATTCTGCGCATGTGTAGTTCGATGATCGGCCTAAATAACATCCGGTACTTCCGCAGAATTGGTTTCATATCTTCTGCAAACTAATTTCTTTTTTGGCACGGGCGGATAATGATTATATCGATCATCTCGTTAGCAGGAGCTTTAACATATTCGTCTCGGCAAAGTACCTTGTTGTTGTTGAATTCTTCTTGAAAACTTGAACGCTGAGTTCTCCCAATCCCAATACGTTTAAGCTACCGTAATTGCATTTAGGTACTGAATACTGATACTCATAATCCA
Source organism: Lepidocyrtoides sp. E14 (assembly GCA_027743805.1). Classification (NCBI taxonomy): domain Eukaryota; kingdom Metazoa; phylum Arthropoda; class Collembola; order Entomobryomorpha; family Entomobryidae; genus Lepidocyrtoides; species Lepidocyrtoides sp. E14. The sequence continues at coordinate 30,242 of JAHZMZ010003223.1, read as the reverse complement.
CAGATAATGTACCTACACACCGCACCACTACTATTATTTCGTTGTAATAATCCAAAATGCATGGTAAATAATATTTACCTAAGTAGGTATATTATGTTCAATAGTAAATTTTGATTTGTGATACCGTAATACGAACTAGTTTTAATGCAAATGCGAGTCGTCATGCGTGAGCTTGCAGGATACTCGCACAATATGACTCATATTACACGTCCCCCATTTCGTCGACCTATACACCTGCTTAGATCCCTCCATGTTGGGAAAAAAAATAGATTCGATTGCACCTGTACGCTAAAACAGTCTGTCTTACCATTTAATTTATTAATTAGCACCTAAGGTGTAAAGAATTGAAGCTGGAATATTTACACAAAAATATAAAACGGTCAAGTGTGGGTGGTTACCGAGCTGTAAATATAAATAGATAGGCGCATAATACCCTTTATGTTATGGACAGCTGCTACAACAGTAAAAATGATGTTGGATTGCAACTATTTGTTTGCTATTCATTTTCTTTCCATGCGTCTTTTGTTAGAAAACACATTATGTCGGCTTGCAGGATTGCAAAAGTCATCACTGTGTCAATACCATTTTGTCAAACTGACAGACCCCTTACTAAACAGAACATGGGAAAGTGGCATGGTGCACATTATGTCGGCTTGCAGGATTGCAAAAGTCATCACTGTGTCAATACCATTTTGTCAAACTGACAGACCCCTTACTAAACAGAACATAGGAAAGTGGCATGGCATGCGGCAAAAGTGAACACTTGCATGTCGATTCGGTTTCCCCACAACCAACTCTACTTCCGGTTCCTTGCTTCCTATTCCCGATATGTTTGGGCGGAAAGAAACCTTATACATTTCAAAAGCGCATGTCACACGCCAACAAGAATGACTCTCTGCATTTTTCTGTCTTTTGTTATTGCGTTCACTTTTCATTCGTAAATAAAAAGGCTGCGCCTGTGTTCGATTTAATTTTACAGTGCAGTACAAAAATGAATTGTAAATGAACGCTGAATGAATACAGGTAAATGGAGCAGAGACAATATATATATAGGTGTTTTATTGTCCATCAAAAAGAAACGTGGTTTTTCGTAATACGTAGTATGTACTCAAAAAAAAAATTTTGGTAGCTTTGCATTAAATATTACGCAATCTCTCTAGACACATAGGTACACAAGGCAGAAAGTCATTTGAATTCGATACATGCAACCATTATAATTTGTGGGGTTTCAGTAAACGAGATTTCCTTTAAAAACAACTTCACGTTACTTGTCACTTGTTTTTCGGATCATGCCACTGCCACTGCATTTCATTTTAGGCACGTAGAATCTAAAACACACAAATCGAACTGCATTAGCATAACAAAAGTTGCGAGCTTTTTACACTAGCAAGGATTCCATATGAATGCAGGCGAGGACAGAATTTTTAATAGGTGATTACATCTTTTCTAAATCCAATTTGCGTACTTAAGAGATTTCCGGATTTTTGTTGTTATTTTTGTGACATCACTGTTTATTTGATGATGACGACGATAAAATCCTATTAAATGCGCCTGTTTTATTTCACAAAGACAGTGAAGAATAATAATAATCAATATTTCGCCTTGTTTATGTAAAATGAGAAGCATTATTTTTTTCATTAGATTTATGTAAGTGTGCCGACAGGAAATTATTTAAATGAAATCGTGAAAAGCGTGTGCCTATGCGTACATTAAGCCGTGGTCTTATTTCATAACATTTTTTTTAACTTCCTGCGATAAAAATTTAAGGGCAAAATTACGTAAAAATTAATATACCTAACTTTCGTATCCACCCATTACGCTAAACAAGCTACAAAATGTTTACCGTCCTAAATCTAACATTTTAGCGTATCATTATCATGTGAAAACATCCTCACTTTTAGCTGCTTCTAATTTGACTCATATTTCATCACATCTTAACAAGCGATCTGTTTTATAAGCAGTTAGTTGTGGTACAAGGCTTACCGCAGAAACCCACAAGGCTTTTATCGATAATCTTTTATCGATACTAGAGAGCAGCCTACCAGTATAATTGGATTTCAGTTTCTTTTAGAACCTAGCTAATTGCATCGGGTGATGTACCTAAATTAAAACAGTCTTACTGGTTTTGAAATGTTGAACTGTTATATTGAAATGTTACTCACCTTTTTTCACTCTCGCTCATATCTTGATAGAAAACAAATATACAGTATAAATAAGACTTAATTTATAATTATCATATTTTATTGAATGGCTTCATTTTTGCTAAATTTTAGCTTTACTAGAAAAGAACACAATATCAGAAAGGATTCTGCGCTAGGAAGAATCTAAAGATTTTTATGCAATAAAATGAGATGCAAACTACATATTCATTTCAGAATAAAATTCTTTAGAAATTTGTAAACCATGCGTACACTTTTCCAATGAAGAGTACGCATTAAGTAACCAACAATTTTATGGTCTATTGAATAGAGTAAAGTTGGCATGAATTAATTCTTTGTAACATCATCATCATCACTTATTTTGTTAGACTTTGTATATTTCAACCCTAAAATATTTTTCCATTGAAGTCGCTATTGAATTTTTTTCGACAAAAAAAAAACTTGTGTTATTTTGTCTTTTTTCATTCGTATTTTATGGTTCACCTTGGCCAAAGCCGTTAGCACAAATAACTAATGCGTACACTAATACTTATATTGACTTGACGGATACCAACCAACTTAACATTCTTTTTGTGGGTTATTCAAGCAGTTTATTCATTTCCGTTTCTTTTTAACACATCAATTTAATTCACGAATTGGTAATACAATGATGATATTGACAATTTGATAGAATTCGCCAATTGTCATATAATTTTTATCATTTAACTGCACCCCAAAATTATCTATAGAGAGAAGGTCATTCATTCGATTATCGCTTATATTTTTGTAAGTGACTCTGCATGAATATGACAGGATGTGAAATATATGATCAGAGTGGTTAGTAGTAGCAATAGCTGCTGTCTTTAAAAAAAGGAATCACGAGACTTTACGAGTTTCAAGTAATTACTGCTCTAGACGAAATGCTAAAGTTGTCATCATTTTCATGAATGAATCAAACAGTGCACTGCTGATATGTCTCACGTATATATACGTATAGGTATAATGTGCACGTAATAGGTACTTGGTTTAATAGGTGCTTCTCTCTAACAGAATAAAATTATATAGACACATAGCTACTGACCTTGACAAAGCTGCACGAATGCTTACTAAGCGTTTCCTCCACTGTGATTATCGTCAATAATATTACGCATATTGTAGGGTACAAGCAACAGCTTAACAGCTATCTTAAAAAAATGTTTTGCTGATTTTCGCAGTTATGATAAAAGAGTCATTAATAAAAAACACTATCGATTTTCAGAAGAATCCAAGTTTTACATATAGTTTCATCTAAATACATGTCTGAAGTTTCCTTGATTCACGATTCACTTCTCATCATGGAATCCTATTATTATTATTGGATACATATATATGCACTATCACCTTTACGTATATAGAATTCAATAGTAAACAATAATGATCTAGTAAAGCTTTATATAAAAAAGGGCTTGGGCTCTTTTTATTAGTAAAATATTTAGATTTTGGCAGTGTGGAAACAAGCTCATTAATTGGAAGTAGTGAGGCGTGAAATGCATTTTTATATACCTATGTTCTTGTTACTGCCAGCGTAAAACTTCACACGTTTTTGAGCTAGATTATTAATACGTATCATCGTCTCCGCTTCATAAGTTTATCTTTTGCACGGTTTACTGGTATTGTGAGTCGAGGTAAAAAAAAGTGAGACGATTCCAAAATTGAAGTACAAGCTGGTATCTGTTTTTATTACCTCTGCCTTACCTACTATAACTACTGTATCTTTATTATATTATTTTTGACGTTACTAAAACGTACGTAGAGACAAAAATATTACTCATGTTTGTTCAGGCAAATGATGTGCTGAGCCTATATACTTTTATCGTCATTCACCTACCCATGAATTTGGCATCAACGAGATCATAAATTGAGATGTATGGCATGACTAAATCAATAGCGTGTCACCGGCTATCAGTTTAATAAGTTACGTATTCTCCAAAAATGGAAAGATTGCAGTCTCGAGCATCAGTAAATACAAAATAGGAACATCTCTTATCTTTAATATTCAAAGGAACACCAAAAATGTCAGTTGGCCGTGTCCCTACAAATAAACGGTCATATCTACAAACAATACTGGTGCATGCGTAAACTGATATGCATACTATAGATAGTAGCTTCAAATTGGTTCAATCAGTAGAAGTTAATAAACTTCTCTGAGCTTTGTTGATTACCTCGGTTGCTGAACTGTGTGAAGTTCACAAAAATAACATTAACAAATATAAACAATTTTCATTGTTGATTGATGATTCATGTCCAAGTTAAAAGCGTGATTATGAGTATGCTGAAAACTTAATTAGCTGGCAACATGGACATTGCATTGTCTAAGCCAGAATTTATAAAACAATTTTTTCCCAAATTGGGTGGAATTCAGCATAAAATTACCTTAAACGAATACCTAATTTTTTTGTACTAATTGAGATTATTTGTTTTACTACACAATACAAAATAAAAGCTCCCACACACTCACAGAAAAAAGGTACTAACTTTTTAATTGATAGGGATATACGGGAAAAAATAAAACAATGGGGAAGATGACTAAGGCATCATACGTCGGATTTAATTCTGTATCTGTAATAAAAACTCTGTAGTAGAACAAAAATAGCTCCAAGTCATCAAAAGGAATGCTCAATATGGGAGCAGCACTAGTAATCACTAACTAACTACATAAATAGCTGACGTCATGTGCTTTTTTATAAATTTATTGTTATTGTTATGCTCCAACTAGACTGTATGTCATGTCATCCAGTCAGACAAGTGCATCATCATCATTATTTTTAAAGATTCGTAGTATCGTTATATTGTAGGAGGTAAAAATACCGACTGATGCATATTACGCTGCTTCATCATCTGCAATAAATTTTGTCATAAAATCACATAAAAAATTAAAATGCTTTAATACCAGTATTAAACAGAACTTAAAATTTAAATAGAGCTATAAATGATTTGAATTTTTCCTCAAATACGATGAGAGCATCATTACACGTTTTATTACATGCTCCATGCTAACTTTTTTTTGCTGAAGTGCAACAAAGATTTATGTACCACTCGATACACGCTTACGAAGCGCATGATATGGTGATGAAGATATGGTAATGTTAGGACAAATCGTTGTTTTGTTTTTTTTTTAGAAATAAATCTTTGCTTTACGTCGTCGTAAGAAAAATCAAATTAAAGGATGACGGCATTGTTATTATTGTTCAACTGGCTGACATTGACATGACATTGAATCCTAGCATCTTTGATCATCTTTATAGTCGTGTCATCGCCACGTTTAGAAGTTCATGATCGCGACATCGTGCAATAGTCTAGGGGTTGTTTTTTAAACAATAGTTGTATTCTAGTAACAAATGGGTTTATAGTATAAACTCTATACAACTTTTTATACACGGTGAACAATATCTCACTTTTAGAGAATGAATGAGTGCCGTCATAACAAACAGGCAGTTAGTTTTTAGCTTTTGCCAAACCTGTAGATTTTCTTTATTACTAGCCAAATCAAAATATACCGACTAATGAGCACTCCCAAAAAATTTGCCACACGCAATTACTCTACAGAGGATATGGTTTTTCTGTTCATTTTGTGGCGAACGTGTGTACATAAATGGAATTCATGTAAAAATTATGCACTTGGTCATTATGGGATCGCTTGTGAGAACATCTTGAATTTAATCCAACTTCCTACTACTTTGTTCCACCATATATGAATTTTATTTAAAGTTTACAAGCTAATGTAAAAGCCTCAACTGTCCGCTTTGTACACAGAATACCTAACATTGAAGAATGAAAATAATTGAGAAACGATACTGAGAATAGAGGAAAATCGAAAGAAAATTCTATAAAAAATGATCCAACAAGAGTGGATTTTTCACCATCAGCAGAAAACCTACAATGCATGTACCATCAGCATCAACCATATTATTACTTCTACCCACAACTTTTCTTGGCAATTTTTGGCTTAACATACCAGCTCAAGTGACGAAAAGATTGTTTTAACTAGGCCAATTCAAGGGTGGTAGCCCATTTGCCCATTCTTCTGATTAGTCTGAAACTGTCATAAAAGAAAATTAAGATGACAGATTTTCCCAAAATTAAGAGTGGTTATGATGTCTTCTTCCATATAATATGGTTTTATTGCCATTCATCACATGTTATGATGATGATGGTCATGATAGAAAGCTGATGTAAACTTTCAAATTAACAATTTATTTTAACTTAAAGCTCGCCAAAAATAAGTTTTCACATAGTAATTCAACAGCATATAAATTCCAAACTTGTGGTAATAATTGTGTTAGCTTTTATATGTGTAGGCGGACAAATGAGATATGAGGGCTAATACATGCATTCTCATTAAATGCTTTTGCTCTGTCGGTATGTACAAGCTGAAGGATAAGAATGTTTTTATCAGAACAGCCGCATTGAAAGTTGTAACACTTGATGGTGTTATGGGCACTTTAACAGCGACGTTTTTTGTGAAAAAAAGGATAGTTTCTCAAAATACAGTAAAATGTAGCAAAAAGTTTGCCGGTTATCAGCATTTATGCTCTGTTATGTACATTTTCCACCTGCCTAAATTATTTTCTTGTTAAAACAATTTTACTAATTACAATTGCTTTCTTCCTTTGCTGTAATTAATTCAGAGAAAAAACGTATAATTATTTTAAACTTTACTCTTACGTGACATCATCTGTAACGACACATCTCGAATAAAAACTTCGTATTGTTGTTAAAACATTCGCTAAAGTCGATTGATGTGTGTTAAGATGATATCATGAGTAATTACAATTAGTCTCTTTCTTCCGTTCCAAATCCCATGTAAGGAATCTATTTCCGTTTAAAAAAGGTTTACTTTTAAATGCAGGTGTTTTCTATGAACCCTACCTGGCCGCATTGTCATCAGCAGCATAGTCAACCCTCTACTATACTTACTATAACCATGAGGGTAGGACATGTTTTGCTCAACTGCGAACGTGAGAAATGAGAATACACGAATGAATCCCACTCATTTTTAAATGGTTTTTCAAAAACACGGAAGTGAACGATTTGGAATGTTTTTAAAGATGCATACACATGAAGCTAGTTTGTAGTAAATTTCAAGTACATATTTAAGGAGGGTCATGTACAAAAATTGTTCCGTTTGCCTTCTTTATCCAAACCTACAATTTCGGTTTTTTTCCGTTACAAACCAAATTTTTAAAAGGCTGTGCAGTGTTATCTTTCTTTATATTGTGTTGATACAGTTTTCAAACGATATTTTTTAACTTCTTCAAGGAGCATTTTACATTTTTCTACTTTTTACGTTGAAAATATTACCGTTACAAAGAAAATGATGATTAATGTTTTAACAAATTCAGTAAATTCCCTAACTAGCATGGTTTCATAAAAAAACAGAAGCACATCATGATGATAAGTTGCTATTTCTCTGAAAGCAATAATTATTTGTACAACATAGCACAAATTATTAACAAAGTAAACATTAAACTAGCGTTTTTTCCGGAACGAATTGACGACTCAATGGTTTAGATAATGAGTCAGTAGCACAATAATGTGTTACTGATGTGTTTCTAGTTTTCAAACAATACAAATGTAATCATGTTGCTGCCACCGAGGAACTACTAAATGGGAACCTAGGACTACTGACACCGTTGCGCTTACTTTGTATTCAAACAAACCGCATCATTCAAGCTGAATGCTGAAAACCGTGAGAACTTGGGAAGGAATAAAACCATGTAACTAACAAAATGGGTCTTCCTTGTATGTATGTATGCTACTTAATAATAGAAATCCATAAAATATATACGAAGATACTATATAGTGCATACACCTATAATCAAAAAATACTTCGGACTGTAAAATCTTGTTCCTGGTTTTTTCATATTATGAGTCTTCTAGTTATTCTCTTGGTACTGTTGACTGTGGTTTGGTAAGGTGGTAGATTTTCAATATGCACTTTATACTCAATATTATCAGGCATCTAGACTCTAGTCTAGTAGGCATACTACATGCACTTTTAAATCAAATATGAAAAGCTTCAAGCTCATAAAAAGATGATTATAATGCCACAGGGAAAATACATCATATTATCTTTTTTGGTTTATACATGTTCTTCTCCTCTGGCTATATTAATGCCTGATTTGAATAGAACCTCGGGGTGCTTCCAGAAGAAAGAAAGGATAGACAATATCAAATGAAAGTTATGAGTTGCGGTATTTTGAAAGTTATGCATATGATGCAGATGCAGTATAGATGATAGTCTGTCTCATCATTATCATCATCACAAAAAGCTACAATGGTGATGATGATGAATTATTATTATTCCTTTTTTCTATTATTAAGAGCATTATAACAGTCAACAGGTTGAACGGATACGGATGATGGTACACAAGAAGGAGCTGATGATGATTATGTAGTTTTGGCTTTTTAAGCACGTCATTACTGTGAGATGCAACGCGTGCAGTGTTTCGTTTCGCTTTGAAGATCAGATTGTATTGTAGTAGTAAGAATATCGTATATAGCACAAACTGGTAAATAAGCTGGTACGGAATATTTCTAATAGACTGAGGCTATCATATTAATGCGTGCATGCTCCGAGGAAAACGTTGACCGTGAACCTTACGTAGTATAGCGTTACGTAATTCTTTAGTTTAAAAAATATAACAAAAGTAACAAAACACGTTGTCTTCCCCCAAAAAAAGTTGCTTAGTCTTTCAGTGATAATAAATGTTCTCTGTTCCATACTTCCACCTTAGAATTGTACATTGTACATAATATTGTAGCCAGGTTTCATCTTCATAAAATTTTGTAAAGATGCACTCAGTTATTTAAAAGCAATTTTATCTGTTTTTTATCTTTCTCTTACTCTCTACACAGTGTATTGTGTGTACAACACAGGTAGTCTGATGAGAGTAGGTATTACTTTACAGAAAACACGATTGTTGTATAATGTTGCTGGTAAGATGAAAAGAGTCGGATCCATGAGCCCTACCCCTTCCTTTAGTTCTTTTCACTGCTCCTTTCTTAATTACCGATGAGGTGGTGTAGGTAGGGACCAACCGCATGCCCTAGCACACCCCGTCTTGTAAAAGCATTTTAAATGGTTTTGGCTGTCGCTATCCACTGCCTAAAACAAGAAAAGGGATCAAGAAAAAAAACATTCCAGATCTTGATGGTTCATTATATTACTTGTCAGTACCGTAGCAGAAGGGTCGAAACTTTCAACGTCATAAGAATATGTGTTTATTGAGTACCATCTAAAAACAAAATTAAAATTGGGTCATGCATTGGGTGGAAAAGAAACTTGTTAGAAACTCCCAAAATAAGGAAGAAAGTTGTGCTCTGCAGAAACACTAATTTATGAATATCGTAATTCTATGATCAAGAGTAATAATTACATGTCACAAAACAAGTGTGATATTTACCTGTGGATGAATGTGATAATAAAATGATGGGGTTGGGGCTGATGATTCTGTGAGCTGCTTATGTTGGTAAAAAATAATGACTGCAGAGAAAAGACGTGCTGTTAGTAGATAAGTTTGTGCAACGTGAAAGAGGAAAACCAACATCAAATTTAGCACGCTTAAATATCGTAGTTCCTTTATTCCGTCTGCACTAGAAATTTCGATTTTTACATAATTTTGAAACTAAAAGCTACTGAGTTTTATGCACAGATGAAAATCTATAAACGTATTGACAGCGAGCAATTTGGCACTGAAGCCTCATCATTATTATTGACCATTGTTTAAAAGTAACAATGAAATTTTATGAAAGACCGACCGTAAAATAAATATTTTACTGCCCAATGTTTTCAATGACTGAGTGAGTTCATTTCAACCAAAGGTATAATTTAGAGAGATGTAGTCATATCTGAAATCTAAGCTGGAATTTAAGCATTAACAGAGAACCGAGCCAAAAGAGCTCTGTGTGGTATAGAGGAGGAAAGACAATAAGCTAGAAACTTTCCTTGGTCTGACGGAATTTAAAAGCAAACTTTACGCTTCGTTCAGCTTGAAGCAGGTCTGATTTGTATTGTCTACAGTTAATGACAATGTAAAACGTGATGCATATTTTCCACACAGAGTGGAAAAGTCTAGTCCATTGACCATCCTTAATTTCAATTTCTACGCACATGAACACAGAGATTTAAGCAAGTATAAGCACAATCTGTACAATGTGCAACATGTACCTACATAATATTGCATTTCCCCGTCTTCAAAAGAATCAGGGAATTCACCTTGATAAAAATGTAACTTTTTTAACAGTGAAAAACATTGAGCAACATTTTTATTGGCAGGACGAGTTTTTATTGCATTGAAAAGAGAAACCTGCGGTGGTTATAGTAGTCTGCTTTATAATATCAGATTAAAAAAATAATTCCAGTTTTTATTACTTTATGTTTCAAGGTTTTTAAACTCGCTTGTATGTAAATACAATGGGAAAAGGATTTTCTTTAGGAGGTCGAGAAATATGAATGATGACGAAAGCTGTTTATTGTGATTTTTTTCTGAGACTTCCTTTTCATATAGAATATATACATAGTAGTAGTAATTTATATGTGCATGTTGGGTTGTTTAAAGTTTGCGTAGGAATTTTATGTGAATATATTTATATCTGTCCCGTTGAGATCTGGTTACTTTTGCATCATCATAACTCAACTGCAGAAGATTTATACTGCTTATAGACAAACACGTGTAGCAAAAAATTTGATGCTTGTTGCTGAGTACAAAAGAACCCTACTCCAGCAAAAAATTAATTATAATATCTAGGTTATTACCCCATAGCTAAATCAACAACTACAAAAACTTTATATTTATTCAGATGTTGAAGCACTCGATTTGCCTAATCCTTATTTCTCCTAAACAATGTATTTCATAATATTATATGTAAGATAAGATGGGGAAATAAATTATTAGCAGTTCTCTAATGGACTTTAAAACAAAGCATAGCGCACAGTCGCAATCACCACCGCCATCATCAAATCAACAATATATCCCTTGATCAAGCGAGTGACTTCTTTTTTCACAAGGACCAAAAGGGCTCGACTGAACTGAAGGGACAAAAAGGTTTGGTTTTGTAAATGATAAGTATGATACCTTTTGCAAGAAAATATAAACCCTTTTATATAAAACGAGCGATGAATTATTATATTTGTTCGCTAGCCTATCCTACTTGATGGCTGTGTGGAATTAGAAGAGAGGTTGTTGAATTAGCTGAGAACAATAAACGAGGTGAGAGATGTAGAATGATGAGTTGATTTTTTCCCTTCCACTATTATTGCAACAGGCGAATCTTTTGAATCCATTCTATTCCACCCTTCTTCTCTCTACTTTGCATACTATGCTCATTATTATTATTGGTAGATACCTACTTATTTTTTATGCGATGGTAGGCATACATCTATCAACAATGCAACTCAATTTATGTACGCTGATTATTACAAGTATTGCAACTGCAATTTTTTAAAAAAGATTCATTATTGCAAGTATTACGTAACTTTGGATTAAGCTCCTTGCCAAAGCTTTTGGTATGTACGTAAGTGTTTACTTTGTAAGTACACATTATGAATAGTAATTGTTGGATGAGAAGACGCGGCGAGACGAAGAGGATAGAAAAAAGAGCAATTTTAAAAGTCTAATCTCGTTTTATGAGATGATAAGAACTTTCCTAACTAGCCACCACCACATATAGTAAATTACTAACGTGCATAATGCCAGTGTCTCCTGTTGTAGAATAATAAAAGTTTTGAATGAAATGTTGGCAAATATGGTAAGCTGTTGTTGTGATGTGGTCTTATTGCTCTTCCAAACCAAATGCAAACTGCGATTAATCATTTTTTTGTTAGAACTAGGAGCTGTGTTGTAATGTACTTTAAAACGGATAAATTATAACAAGTATTTTCTCAGGGAGTTGAATACACAGCCCAACTCTTTGTTTCCTGACCATTTGCACAAGATTAAAATAAAAGTACTGGAATGTGATAAAAATGTCGGCACATTTTTTAATTCCTGTATTTATATAACCGTTTAGCTTGACCGGTTTGAAATATGCAATGACTCATCGTGAGCTTATATATATTTCATCATCTATACATACATAATATACATTCTAAGCATTATTAATAAAGTATTTGACATTGAGGGATAATGAAATGAGCTGTTTTATTTTTTTCTAATTCGAAATTTGGACGGGTATTTTTAATACTTTTATTATAATGTCACTATCATCACAGTCATGTTAGAGATAAACGGTCAACGTCATTTATCATTCTTATCCATTGCGTAACTTAATCCTTCAAATACGGCAGTAAAGTTAGAACGTGTAATTTAAATTGATAAAAAATGAAAAATTTATCAGATTGGCCAAAGGAGAACAACAAGTAGAAGTGGATTTACAAAATTATCATCAGTTAATCCTTCCTCTTTTCCACTGCACTAATAAAACTTGAATGTGACCTGAGCTCGGGTTTTACAAAATATTTGCATTAAAATCGTCTCAGTATGTACACATTGTGTTTATGTCGTATTACGCAGTTGCCCGTAACTGTCTTTGGACTTGGACTGTAACTAGAATGGAAGCTATTCGTTATCACGTTTTGACGGAATGGATAATGTGGATAATAATGATACATACACTTGATGCATGTTCAGCATGCACTTTTATGGTCAACTTTCAAAATTCTCCACAATTGCCAGTCGTTTTAAATTGTATTTGAATCAGAAAGGTACAAAACCAGCCTCATTAGGTATGGAATCATGATTATCCAAAAGTTGGCAAAGTGGCAACACATTTCTGCAATAATATAATGGCTGCACGTAGCCATCTTGATGTTATGCTCAAGTGAATCCCTCAACCTTGGATGACACTCGTTTAAAAAATTGCTTTTTTCATTGCTCATGTGTATTTTCTTCTGGAAAAATTTGCTTACCAAACTTGCAGAGCAACAACAAGTGGTTGTGAGTTTAGCATATCAAAGCCCAACCAAAACACATTATCTAAACTTACTGCAATTTTATGCTATGCAGTGTCAATGTCAAGAAAAGGTGAGATTGCCATAATTGCCATATCCAGTGTATTCTTTATTCCATACCAAATGGATTACGTTTATACTAAAAGCTAAAGAAGCCACATTTAAGAAATCTGTATTCATCTCAAAATTAGTGTGAACTCAAATTGCAAGTTGTAGCAATAAAACAAGTAGTTTATTTTGCTGCTGTCACTCCTTACACCTTTTTGCTGTATGAAGTCAATGCGTATAATTAAGAATTTCATTGTCACTCACCCTTCTTTCCACCCGCCCACACACGTACCTTAACATTTGGTCAAACTACAACCAAACAATTACACATTTTCTGAAGATGTGAATTTCTTTCTACTTTGTCCAAAATTGTCTACTTTATCCAAATGATATTCACACTTACTGAATCTTTTGGATAAAGATGGAAAAGGAAGACATTATCTATTAAGTAAAAAAAAATCTTTTGGAAAAAATCTAACATAAAAATTTACCCAAAAAGTTCTTGGTTCCTTATCATATGCTATCTTGTTACATCATTTTAATTTTATGTCACTACAATATAAACGTTATGCAGCAGCATTCGGTAAAGCACCATTAAACGAAAATAATAACTTTTCTTCAAAAAAGCTACAAATCACGCGAATAACAATGCATTTTCCTAGACTTGACCTAGATTTAGAGTTACAACTTAGATTTTTTTAAACTCTATCGCTTACGAAGGCAGGCATGCTTTGTACTAGCAATATCTGATAGTGATACTGTTTGTGACAAAGGAAATGAAGCAGTACACTCCACACTGCATTTTACATTATGTTCATTGTACGTAGCAATTTTATTTGAAACGAGTACTATTGTTACGACTGTCTCAATATACGTGCAAGAATAGAATGCAGTGCAAAACGATTCCATCCCTGCAATATCATAATATTTTTACTGTTACTTTTACGCAGAATTAAATCTCAGTCAGTAAACTGTTCAGACGTAAAAAGTACTAGAGTAGTAAACTTTGAAACTCAAAACAATGAGGTAAACTATTATAAAACGGGACATATTATGTACCTAGAATGCAAGTGGAGAAAAAACATTACAAAGGCATAAAATTTGATGCTAGCAATGACAGAAAATACAAACCTTTCTAACCTGTCACGTGTAGGAAAGGAGGTGGGCGTGCGGTTACCTAATCATTAGGCTTTCGGATTAATAATAATAATAAAAACACAAAAATGCTTACGGCATATTGTTTTTTTAGTAGCAGTGGCACTATTTGCTTTTAAAATATTTTTTCGGATGACAAAAAAGTGCATAGGTAGGCGTAAACTTTACTGCATGTAGCAGAGTCGTAATACTACTGTAGTATTTACCTAGGCATGCACATTGGTATTAACTATTAGTATAAACCAAAACATTTATTATGAAACCGCAATTTGAAACTGATTTTTTGAAATAAGATACATACGTATTGTTATTGTGGTAAAGTAAAGTGTAACTTAATCCAAAAAATCGTTTTGGTTTCAATGTTTTTTTTTTCTTTTATGTTTGTTTGTTTTTGAACTGTGAGCGCTTGTAAGCTTTTTAGTTAAAACAAACCACCGTAACACTGCAGTTGAACAAAGCAAACGATAAACGTGTCTTAAGTTGCAGCTTAAAGCAACCTGCCGCTATGAAAATCTGTACTCTAGAGATTTCGCTGAATCATTTACTATAAAACTTGGGGGAATTAAAATAAAGTCATTATTATGCATTCTCATTTCAGTCGTCTCCCCTACCATCTTTGTAGCTAACAAAAATCTCGACAATTCTTTCACTACACCCCAATCGTAAAAAGTCAAGGACCTGTGGTCCTGGTTCTTTTATAGAACCCTCAAGACTGGTAATAAAATGAAAGGGTCAATTATGGTAATCTTATTTGTTAGAGGGAACATGGAGACATTTTTTTTAGTTTGGAAGCTTAAATGTACCTTAAAGATAGCGAACAAAAATCTAAGCAGATCAGTAAAAAGAGGTTGATCAGTAAGAAAAAACTATTATTATCTTAATTTATCTCGACAACTTTTCTCAGCCTAACTAGATTTTTTATAGTGTGGGCGTACGGATTGATTTAATGTGGGCAATTTAATGGCATAGACGATCGTTCTTGTGACATTGCTGTTGTGTGACTTATCACGTTGATTGGCGCCTCGTACCATAGTTCTGTAATAAAAAAAACTACTAACCCTCAATTCAATCACTCAACACGCATCAAAATAAGATATTAAAACTTTCTGTGAACACGTCCACTAATGTCAACACTAATCTACTGTGAATTTCAATGATAAAGTAAGTAATCTATACAGCGATTACTGAAAATTGTATGCGCATTGAAATTAGAAAAAAATCGGTTTCCATTCACATCGTATTTGATATTAGAGATCATCAATTTCCAATTACTATTTACTTGTAAAATGACACTTTTTTTAATAGAATGCGCGCATATTCACAAAAGGCACATTATACACATCTTTGGGCAATGGAGACACATAATATGTACCTATTGACATTACAGGCACATACACGCACTTACATTGTTCATTCATCAAACAGGAGAAAAAAATGCTGTAATTGTTGTGTGATATTATGCTGGTAGTAGAGGAAAATCCTTGACACAATAAAAATACCATTTCCCAAGTGTGAAGTACACAATATATTATATTATTGCCTTTTACATTATTGTATTTTTTAAATGTAACATGTGATTTTACAACATGCATGTTTTTTTCCTTCATACTAATATTATGGCATACCACGCCACTACTTTGCTATCTATGAACAAAGGAAAACTACACGCTCAATTATATCTATGAGACGACGACGATGACAATTCATTGATAAAAAAAACGAGTAGAATGGATGGATGGATAATATGTGTATAGTGTGTAGATCATCATCACTACACCACTAACTGTGATATCCTTTGAGCTTAGGTAGTTTGTTAGCATGAATCAGTTTACGATTGTTGAACCTCTCTAGTAAACTTTTTTTTTGCTGGTAGTACATTGTCAAGAAGCTGCAGGTAATAAGTTAAATTTGAAGCTGATTTCTTTTCATTGAATTGTATAATTACACAGTGTAATAATAAATGACAGTACATTACAGTACACAGCAGGTTATTAAGCTGAGACAATTTCCATGAATAAACAACTCCGACTGAATTAAAATGGGGTTTGACTGCATCCCAACAAGCTCAAGTGGTATACGACCTTCATTTCATTTTGTAGTCAAAGTGGTATCTACCTACGCGCTACACTATAATTTCATGTATGAATTTTTTTATATCGCTGTTATCAGTCCCTTACCTTGATCTGATCCTTTTTTTTGCTGCAGGATCAAAAAACGTACAGTGTGCAGCCATGAACTATGCTATAAACATACATACATCTCGACATCGACACATTGGCAAAGCAGTATAATAATGTTTTTTTTGTGTGCCGGAGAGAAAGTGGTAAAAAAATATGTACCTATTACAACTGTGTTAAATGTTCAAATTTTTGAGTTTCGGGCGCTACTCACACAGGAAAATTTGAAAAGGTGTCTGTGATAACATGTAATTTATTGACTTGATATTCAACATTCGTTACAAGATCATGATGATGGCGCTTTCAGAATTAGATTTGTTCAAAGACCTTTAAATTCTCTACTCGAAAAAGAGAAACAAAAAAAATCCGCGTTATTTTACTGTAAATTCATGAAAAAATATTTTGTAAACTTTTTTTTAAACGAATGAGGACGGATCGTTTTACAACTATTGTGATTTCATCAATTCTGGCTAACTAAAGGGCAAATGCGCATATGTGTTTAGTCTGAAAGTGCAAATTCTTCATATGCATGTGACATGTTGTAAAATGTGTAGTTAGGTACATTTACCTTTTTTCAAAGAGATAAAAGCAGAAATTCATTTCCCACAAAGTTTTGATAAAATATTTAGATAACTTTGGACTTAGATGGGATCATATAATCATAAATGCATGATATAGTACCATTATTTTCATGAGACATCCCGATGAATTCAATCTTCATTCATCATAACTCTACATACACACAGTTACACGCAATATTTGAGAGATACAGTTAGAAAATTGAGGAGTACATACATAATAGGTTTTGGGATATGTTGGTATTTCTGCTTCAAACAGTATCAGCATTATATACATTTAGCAAATTTGTGCATGTCGAACCAGTTTTTCCAGTGGTACTTTTTTCTGCTACCGTTTTGTTTGATTTGCCTTTGCGCAGTCTTTTGCCGTTCTAATTTGTTGTAATTTATAAG
Organism: Lepidocyrtoides sp. E14; assembly: GCA_027743805.1. Classification (NCBI taxonomy): domain Eukaryota; kingdom Metazoa; phylum Arthropoda; class Collembola; order Entomobryomorpha; family Entomobryidae; genus Lepidocyrtoides; species Lepidocyrtoides sp. E14. Next base: position 12,763 of record JAHZMZ010003223.1, on the reverse strand, counting down.
GAAACGGGAGTTATAGTACTAACTTTTTGACTAGGGCATGAATATTTCGAGTTTTTCTTGGACCGTTTCATCTCGATTCGGGTCCTGATTGACTAGCAAAGTTGCTAACGTTAGTAGAGTGCAGTAGATTACTTGTACTACTTTGAGGCGCCTTAGCTTTGATGTAGTCGAGTGCATCTTCTTTTTTGAATGAACAAAACGTGTACTGAATTTTTCCTTTGTCCTTATCGATACCGATACTTTTGATAAAATTCATAAAATTGAATTTCGTACATTCCTATCCCAATTTTACACTGTTGCGCTTGCAAAGATGCAAATTCATTGACCACAGCGACACAAAATCTCATTTACACTAAAAGCATTATATGACTGGGTAAAATAATTTGTTATCTGTTTATTCTTTTTAACCCTCATGTGAATACTTGTACTTTGAGGTTCAGTCCAAAACCTGCTACTAGGCAGATAAGATCTTACAAGATTTTGACAATTTCAGGCTTTATTGCAGATACACAGAAGACGATTACTTCCGTTATTTTAAAAATGCACTTTGCCGTTTTCTTTTGCAAATGACATCGACTTTGATGATCCATATCCCTACGTACGTATAGTTGACAGTGCCTAAGCATGACACAAGAAGATGCAATATCTTTATTTTATTTTATATGTGGTCCTCATGTCTGTAGCCTTTAAAAATGATTGTAGCACTTTTATTAGTATGGTAGATGCATAAATTAATTTACATGTACACACTTTAAAACTCAAAACGGTACTTTTATTAGGCCGTATACGTGATGCTTAAAAGTTGACATCTTTCTCGATTGGACCTCAGAACATGTACATGAAATAAAGCAGTTCCTTTCTTAAAGTTGTAATGTAACTGATGCAGCCTACATACTCCAAACTTGATATAGGTATGTTTCTTATAGAGTCTCTCTACAGCCGAGATGCGATTAGGGACAAGTAAAAAATAAAAGTACAAACTCACTTAATTCATTATAAACTGTAATATTATGCTAAACAATAATGAGCATGTAATGTATATTTAGAGTAGGGAGGGGTGCATGTTCAAGATCATCATTCATTATTTCATTGTGTATGCGTGCAAGACATCTCAATACAAAAAAATAAGTGTCACAAATTGTGCTGTGACTCACAATTCTTGGTTGTTGTCACCAGAACCTACTTTAATTTTAGCATAGACCGACAACCAATTGGTTTCGTAGTATGAAGATCTAGTATTACCCTGTAACGCAACCCGTTAAAATGCATGAATATCTAACGTCTCTCGTCTAGGCATCAATATTTTCAAATGGCTTTTATAATGTAAGCAATAAAATTATTTTGTAGTTGGAAGAATACATAAAAAAAATAGCCAAAGAAAGAGATATATGAATGAACTTTGCACTCTTCACTCTTCATTCTGAAAACAACGTTTTTACTGCGTAAACTATTATCAGGGTGCATTATTGTATTCATACCCATCTATTTTCATCTTTTTTCCTGAGCTAACAAAGCAATTCATTCATTTTTGATTAACGAAATCGTACTGTCGTTCTCCCAAGAAGTCCGGATTCAATAGATGATAATGCTTTCTGCTTTGCCGCATTCAAAACATGCATGAGTTGAGTGAGCTATTTCATTTAACACATCAAAAAATAAATATAATTCGTTTTGGCAATATTATGTTCTTTCTTATAAGCGAGCAACTGCAGAAGGAGTAAAACTTTAATAAATAGCAAATGCTTATAGCACGCAGCATGCAAGGATGTTCTTTCATTAGCTATTAAGTTAATTTTACTGCCACCAAAGACTGCATTTTTATGATTGGATCCGTGAAAACACTTTTTTTTTGAGCCAGTCCTAATTTAGTTTCTTATTCCTTTGGACAAACATTTAGTACCTTCATATCAGAAATGGGAAAAAAAGTAACAATACATTTGTGAGTTGATCAGATATGGCACGCATGGTAATTTGCTCATATGGCGCCACATATGTAGTATGTATGCTTTTATGCGTAAATTTAATATTGACGTTTCTGGATCACGGTCAAAAGATCATTTTAAAAGCGTTCTTTTTTTGGTTTGATGCGGTTGAATATCGCTTTAGTACAAGTACTCATAATGCGTCATACTCGAAGCAAATTTCTTTCTTGCCCTGAAACGACCTTTCCTTTTTACTCAATTATCACTCTAAATATCGAAACTAAACCACAAAAGATTATATACAAACAAACATATAGGTATATGCACAGGTCAGGTGCAGCAATAAGTAAATTTCGTGTTTGCGGTATGCTCTTAATAATAATAATAAAATCAAAGTAATTTATTGAGTTGTTAGTGTATACTACAGTACACTTTACACTGAGGAAAACTAATGGTAGCATGCATGCAACTCTTAAATTAATAACTTTATATTATCTTTCGTACTACATTTCACGCCGTAATCTCCTGCTACAACAACTGCTCGTGTGATGATCTGTTGTTCGCCAAGAAGACCAACAAATTAAAGTCCGTCGTGTCCTGTTTTTATTATCGTGGAATAAAGGAAGTAAAAAAATTGATTGATTGACTATATCTACAGTTTTGCAGAGAATTAAATGAATGAATGATAATAGCATTCGATTTAAAAGGATCAAGCTATTATTATTCGTTTAAAACCAATACAATAAAAACTTGTTTTATTGCCGAGGACGTCCAGTATTGCTTTTTAAAAAAATATGCAAAAAAACATATAATGTTACCATTTTACTTTCGAATCACATGATTGCATGCCACCGTAGTTCTTGTATACCAAAGTACCTATATACGAGTCCAATTGAAAATTTACCTACAAACCTATTCTTACGTTTTATGCCATAAACCAAGTCTTGTTTTTTTACCACTACTATTGTCGATCTTTGCAAAATTTAAACTCACATGAAAGAGTTTATCAATGCAAGTGAGATACATATTATACATCGATGCTAAACGATAACAGGTGTGTACCAACTTAATCTTGATAGAATTTTTTTTTACTTAAAATAATCTTCTTATCGCGCTGACACAGTGCTTCATACTGCAAACAAATATGCCAAAACGAGCAGTAAATGTACTGTTCACCATTAATGCAAACAATAACCTCAGCTTTCGGTTTCGTGATCTAGAATAATCAGTAAAGGACTGATTTACTAGATTATTTTGGATGTTGCTACTACATACTTGCTCTACTGCTGCTGTCGTGTATGACGGTAAATGGGAAGTCAGGTTTTATGATTATGCTGAACAACAGCAATCCAAGCATGTGTACTGCACGACAAATATAAACGTTTACCACATGGTTAATGTACACTCTAACACTTTTGAATTTTCTGAAATGAAGGAAAATGGCTTCTCATCATGATTCAAGGGAAATAGAAATGTACAGTACATGTGCGACAGGTATGCAGTGCAATTTTCGCAAAAAAAAGACAATTTTTAAGGATTTTCCCTTGTCTTATCTTAACTTACTGTTTTTGATGCTAATGACGAAGAGTTCATTAAAAAAAGTTTTAGATTGCTTGAGTTTCAGTACAAAATTTCAAATTGCTTGTATTTTCTCTCTCAAGTAAAAAAAAATGATGATAGTCTTTGTACGAAACATGTCTCCAAATTGATGTATAAAAAAGATGTAAAGAGATTGGCAAATCTGCTACACATTTTATCACACATTCAAAAAAAAAAAAAAAACTTGCTCAGAAACTCTGTAAAAGTAAGAATAACGTTCTTTAAACTAGATTGCTTGTTTACTTAGCTCCATTTAAAAAAAAAAAAAAAAAAAAAACTTGCTCAGAAACTCTGTAAAAGTAAGAATAACGTTCTTTAAACTAGATTGCTTGTTTACTTAGCTCCATTGGAAAGGCATTGTTTTAGTTTTTAATGCACTGATCAACTGATAACAGAAAAAAAGCCATTCGAAAGACAATACAAGTAAAGCAAACAAACCTGTCAGTAAAAAACTGAAAGTTCCTTTTTATATTCTTGTCAAACTGCACAAATGACAAACAAATAATAAGTGCATTCAATTTATCACTTGACGAGATCAGAATGTCATTATTTTTTTCGACTTTTGAAAATAAAGAGAAAATAAAATTGAAAATTGGGTAGCAGATAGAATACGAAAGAAAGAAAGAAAGATTTACTTCTTAACAATAAAAAAATTCTCTTCACACTTAATATAGTCATAATAATCCGTTAAAAATGATCTAACTCTGTTTAAAGTTTTTTACGGATGACCAAGTGGCAAGTGGGTTGGGACTGGGAGTTTACAACCCCAAAAAACCCAACAGAAGACGCTCACATCCCTGCATCTATGTATGTATGTTTGTGCAGCAATCAGCCAAATTGGTAACGTAACACCTACCACTTAGAATGGCGAAGATGTTGATTGTTGGTCATTTGAAAAAACTATTTAGGAATCATCAAGTAGCATTCTGTCAGTTGGTAGACAATAGTGGTAAGTTATTTTTTATCGATAAGCATCTTTTAGGGTTAATCTTATTTTGGACTTACTTAAAATGCAGTGTTATACGTTCATAATACGAAAAAAATATGTCGAATTTAAGTGCTTTGATTTGACGTGACGCGACTCATGCAAGATAATATACTTTTTATGGCAGTGCAATCGCTTATGTATAAAAAAGCTTTTTTGAATGATGTTGCAGTAAATATCAATTCAGAAGGTGTGAATTAGTTGAATTACTTTGTGATAAGAGCAGTGCGGAGTGTGGCGATAGTATTACGAAAGTTGAAGTTATAAAGAACGGTTGTCTATCAAGTACCAAACAGATAATATTAAAATTATGCATGAAATTTAATATCAGAAAATCAGAACTGGCACCTACATAAAAATGATATAACTGCTTCATCATCATATACGTTTTTGGATAATATTATACTTAATTAAATTTGATCTGATGATCTACTTTTTTAAGTTGGTATTGTGTATCAGTACGGTTTTGCAGTTCGAAAGAAATATGCAAATTCACTTTGGATGTATAGTGAGACGTGATATCATCGTCTGCAGTCATATTTTAATGCATTTTTAATAGAGAGCTTGGTTTTTGACTGTCAAATTTTCTTTTCAAAGTTGAAGTATAAAGATGCATTACTGACAATACACTGCATTGTACTTTTCGATGATGAACTGAACGGATATTTCGAGTTAGCAGCATATGTTTACATAGAGGCGGTATCACGTACCAGCTTTCCATTGTATTCGAATGTGTGAGTGAGAATAAAATAGGGTCTAACGGTGAACGTAATCAATCAATAAGGCGGTGGTGTAGTGAAATAATAAAAAAAGTATAAGAAAATTTAGCAACTGCAACATGAATAAAGATTTGCTTTTGGTTGAAGCATCGGCTGACACCACATCATACTACCAGTACCATGTTGGTTAAAGTCTGAATAAAAGTTATATGAACAAGCTATATAAATTCTATATTTGAACGGATGTAGATAGTGCATCTAATTTTATATCAGCAAAGTGATCTACAAATTCCGCAAAGGATTGGGATCATGCAAGGAAAGGCAGTGTAAATACACTATATTCTAACCAAGCAAATCATTTAAGTGCATTTTAACTAGGTCTGGATATTAAATAGATAAATTATCACATCATCTGAATGGGGCTTACAGCTACTCTGAATGCATACACCTTTAGTTAACTTTAGTCCGAATAATATAGAAAGATGACAAATGAAAAAATTTGTTTGCCCGGCCCGTGTAAGCAACATGCATATAGGTAATAATACGTAACTTATTATTAAACATTGTCGTTCCTTGACCTGAGGCGAGGGCTTAATTTATTTTGTTGCTGCATACCACATGTCCACTGTTGAACGTGATAAATGATTCAACTTGAATATATTTTACAACAAACAACGCTGCATTGAATTGGTCAGTATCTGTAGCAAAAGTTTGTCATGCAATTGAAAAAAAGTATTGTGCGTTGTGTGCAAATTGCGCAAAGAAATTCGGTTGATTTATCTTTTTTCCTTGTATAACGCTATGCTACAAAATGGACAGGGCTATTTTTTTCTTTTTGTTAAACGCATACCTCACCCTCACGCAACACGAAAGAGTTGTAGTACCCGAATTCGTTACACGACGACACAACGATGATAATAAGGCGTTGTCGGTGTTGCAACTCGTTATAACTTATGATGAATTAACAATGTTGTTCTTTTCTCGACCGTTGTTGTAACTCGATAAAGATCGTTTGGACAAAAAAAAACCATCAATTGCGTATGTACAGTCTAAAATGATTTAGCATCTTTGGGATTATTACCGTAATTTATGCAATATAAATCATGACTTTCCAATAACGGAAACTTTCCTTGAAGATTTCAAATCAGGCAGGATGCTCTTGACATTCAGGTTGGAACGGGATATAAAAAAGTATTAATTTGCAAAAATGGATAGGTATACATTACATTTTTGCCTAGAAGTATCACGTTATGGCTCATTAAGTTAATCGCTTTTATGGTTTATAAACGGCGGTATATTCAATAATAATGGCTTCATCTAAGTTAAAAGGAATGGTTGACTACAATAAAGATAAAAACTTGCATATATCTTTTATTCGAAAGCAACAAAAGTTTGCAAATGACCAGTAAGAACTACACGCATTATAATGATGATGATGATGACGTGAACAAAGGAAAAGATTAGTTTTCAAATAATAGTAAACTGGTGCAAACTAGAGCAAGGTATATAAATACAATAAAGATTTTTTTTTCGTGTAAAGAATGTCAACTACATATAAAATTTTAGATAATTTAATCTGTCAACTTCTCCACATATTTTATATACATTATTTGCCAGTTGCATGCGCATGTCACCACGACGTGCATGGTTTAAATTTGTTTCGTCTTTGTTCGCGTCTGATGTCCTCCTCTGAGTTGTTATCATCTACACACTCCACCAAGTTTCAAATGAATGGATTTTTCATAGTAAAAAGTCTGGGATGAAGCATGAAAACTTTTTAGATAAATGCATGTACATCTTTCAAAAAATACATGCAAAACAATTCGTTGACCCCCCGCAGAGACATCTCTTTATAGTGATAACGATGCGGTATTTGCAGCAGTACATTTTGTTATTGTTTGGAATTCAGAGTAGATTACTTCGTGGGACAAGGAATCTCTTTGCTGCTTTTGAATAAGTGTGTGTACACCGAATTGAAGACATTGTGTGTAGCAAAGAAGAAAGAACAATGTCAACCACTACGTACGTACTCACACGTCAAACGCTGTAACATTTTCTTTTTGTGCTTGATTTTGATGTGCTCGATTGGTTTCTATAATTTATGCTTTGCTTTTTGCCTTGTTATAAATATAGTATCCGTTATAAAAAGCTATAAAATCAGTGTGGCAGTTATGCATGCTAAAATAATCAACTCTTTTTTTCTTTGTCACAGGGAAATGACCCGTGTAGAGCGACGTGCAGAGGAAGTCTCCAAACGAGACGCTCTCAACTGAACAGAGAAATTCATCGGGAAATGAGACTACGTGCAGGGGCCGAAAACTTATTAAAGTAAGTCAGTAGAAAGACATTATCAATTGGTGTAAGATTTTTTTTTTAAATTTACGCGTAATGCAGAAAGAATAAATCTAAGTTCTTTTATTTAATTTTTTTTAAAAAACAGAAGAAAGTCTCTCTGAGCATTAGTAATTGTCACTCAAAGTAAAAATAAGAATACACACCTACTAATATCGTACGACATGCGTAGGTATGAAAGTTCAGATGTTCAAACAAAAAAGAAAAACAATTGCACTTGGGTAGCTTTTCAAGGTCTTTGTCGTAAAACTGCTAGGCGGTCGTTTACGAAGAAATAAATGAATTTCATATAGTGTTCATAAAAACTTAATTTCCTGTGCTCAATGGTAAAGCAGAATTGAAATTCCCATTGAAGGTTCTTTTGGTACCACCACCTTCAACCGACAAAAATATAATTTCAGTGTAGTTTGTTCAGAGATAACAATTGGTGGAAGGCAGGTCATTCTGAAGAAAGCCATATTTTTGCTAACGTATCAAGTTTTTTTGCCCACGTGGAGCAGTTTATTACTTATTATATGCATTGAGGGCTTAATTGTTTCAACATTCATTTCTGCATAAATGAATGACGTTGCTTTCGTCAAATAAACTAAACCCTTCAATAAAAAAAACGCCCCGACAATCAAATCAGACTTTGGACGTACTAAACTACTACTACTGCGTGGGAGATGAAATGATACTAGTTTTGCGTAAACAATGGGATTATGTTAAATTACATAAAAATTTTGCAGAAAATGCGTAGGCGCAGAATGGTCAGATAGGTCATCATAACATTTGTTCTTATCAACCCAGCACCAACATATCCACACACATAAAGTATTACGTAGTAGACTACATTCTGATTTAAATACTAAGCAAATAGTATAAAGGAAGCTACCCTGCTTATTTTTAAAAAACCTGATGACGGATAATACTCATTTACGTAAGTAGAAACAGTTGAGATGGAGGAAATAAAACAAGATTTACAAGACTGATAACAATAAAACTATTATTATGCATTATGCATGTGCACAAGAAAAAGCTTGCAGTCTTTAGAGGACTCTTTGCTTGTACACCATTTTTTAAACGTAGGCACAGGATATGGTATCACAATGTCATGGTCAGCATATATATCTTTATTTTATTGTCGTCGGTGTGTTTCTTGGATGTTGAGAGACAGCAAAAAATGTTGATTTATAGTGCTCGCGTAACTATCTCGAGTGCATGATTGTTTCCTTCCTTTCATATACTTAATACTCATAATAGAGGAAGAAAATTGTATTGAAATTAAAATGTAAACTTTAAAAAATGCAATTAACTGATGAAGCTGTTACTCTTTGTGTTTTGTTGTGTGTGTGACACAGTCTCCTTTATCATTTTATAAAAATATTAATCACATTTTTACAGGGCAACAACCAACCGAACCGTGAAGGAGACCGCTACTCTTGAACTTAGCTTTGTCAACTCTCATTTACAGCTACTCCGAGAACAATTAGCTGAGATAAATGGATGTTTGGAAGCTTATCAAGGACAAGGGTAAGAGCAATTATCTTTTATCCGCTCCTTCGTCAACTGCAATTTTTTACTCTCTTAAATTTCAGCAATGCTGCCTGGCATGCAATATTTCATAACTATAACTGTGAAAAGCTCTGACGATGAGAATTTTTGATCAGGAAGTGTATAAGCTTGGTAGCTTTGATGAATAACAGTTTTAAAATAATCACTTATTGTTCAAAATGGGATTTAGGCTGATTTTACTCTAATCAAATTCCTCGGTTGATTTGAAAAGAATGAAATTTTATCATTGAAGGGGTTCAGTACGAAACTAATTCTGCTTATTAGAGAAAAGTGAACTGGCACTGGCAAGCGTATTAGATTAGAACAAAGCTGGTGATGAAGCCTGTGTTGTGTTCAATTGTACCGAATTCGATTCGCAATAATATGACATGTACATTGAACGCACACGAAATAATGCAGCATTTTTTTATGTATATTCGTAATTCGTAGTAGTCCCTACAAGTCAACCGCACCGTTAAATAGATGTACATATCTTCGTGATGTCTAATTTGATTAATGAGGAGAGTAGAGGGAGCGTTGTAATCTATTCATAACAAATTAGGTAACGGTGAACTTCAAACTTGAATATTGATCAGAATCGTTGATACCATATTTTTTCACATCGAACTTTTGACAATTCAATGTTCTGATTAGATTCATTGAAAAGTAGGTTTGCATAGTCCATATTATTAATATATTCATGATGATATGATGAATCGGCGAAGGCTATGTTGTTTCGTTCGTAGGGAGAAGAAGAAAAAACCAATGTTGGTTTCAAATTGGCATTCGGCATGCCGTGATTTTGCGAAAAAAATTCGTTGTGCCTTTAAAAGGACAACATGATTTGTTACTTCATTCACTTGAAGATCACTGACAAAACTGTTAACAATTATTAATTAAAGAGATGTAGTATGAGTATTTTTTAAAGAAGCGTCTTGTCATCTTTGTATTTTATGTTAAAATTCGTAGTATGGCATGACCACGAAAATGAAAGCCTATAATAGCGTTTTTATCTGATGATGATAGCCCATAAGTTACGTTATCTACCAACATCATCATTTACATTCATCAACTTTATTTGGTTTGTTTAGTCGGTAAATTGAACAGGAAAATGACGGAGAACAAAATGTTCCTTTGTATTGTAAAATTGTACTGACTTGTTTATTATAGCGATAATATGATGAAATATTCCTTTTTTATAGCTCTTATTTTTCAATTTATCTACAAATTATTTGTAAAAAGTGAATTTGCAAAATAATTTAAAACAGTTATTCCATCACTGCTAAATTGTGCAATTTGTCTTCAAGGAGCGGAAGTATTCTGTTTAGAACTTTGATTGCAATACTATGTGCTCTGAAAAGAAGCTTCTTTTTCATAAATAGAATGTCGGCATGATACAACACGCTACCAGCTTGAATAGTGAAGGCGTTTATAGGAAGTTTATGATGAAACTGCGTGATCTTCCGTCAACCAGAACCAGGTATTCATATTATCTCAAAGAATGTCAGGTCAGAAAAGCCTGTTGTGGACACATGCAACATATTTCACGTAGTAGCACATGCTACCATGCACGCGATAATAGACCGCAGTCCCAACTCCCATATTATTGCATGTTTGGTAGAGAGCATTGTACGACGAGCAGCTTAGGTATTTTAGTGTTATTATTAAGATGAAGATAGAACTTTGATTATACTTCTGATTTGTAAGCCTCTTGAACTTCAACTTTAAAATATAGCGTTGCATTAATCATTATGACTGTAGTATACATTGTGCATAATAAGTAGGTGCGATACTTACCGTAAAATATGCAATTATAGTACAGTTTTGCCCTCAGCAGTGAACACACACAAACAGTAGCAATAAGTCTTATCTACTTAACTCAAGTTCACTAGCTAATCCTTTCTTGGCTGTTAAGAAAAGCGGAAATTACAGGAAATGAAAAGTGAGAAAATCATGGTTGTAAACTGATAACACCCATGAGCACGCACTCTATAGAACAGTACTGTTAATCATGGCATCCCTGCTGCAACTCCTCTCCCAGTCTTCAGTGACTTCGTCAAACCCATTTCTTAGTAAGTTCCATTAAATTGATGTCATTTTCATTTTTTATACAGTGTACAAAGTACAGTCAACTGAAGAAAAAAATCAAATTATACAGTTTGCCATTGTCGTTAGTATTTTTATTATTATCCTTAAGGCTTAATATTCTATCTGTCTGTATTGCTTCGACTTTCAAGGAATCGCCAGAAGAAACCAGCTAGAAGCTTAATGTAGCCAGAACCCTCAAAACTATTTAGTACCGATCTCGCACAAGCATAATGTGCGGGACCATGAGCATGAATACAGACTTTTTTTGGACTTACCTCCTTCACATTTCATATTTCATGTGGCTCATTTATTATGTAGCACTAGCAAGTTTGGTATTTTTTACATTGTAAGGTCAGACCGTGACTTATAGTAAATCTTTCATGATGAAGGGATGTACAGACAACGGTTTTATCTGTTGATCCTAAATTAACTTTGTTATGTATCAAATTCGATATGGGTAAAGTGCAGCAGCGTAGAAGTAGTAGCATTGCAAACTTGTTTCATTAGAGTATTGGTTTAGCACAATTAATAAAGCTTGATTTTTTAATGTATTGTGCTGCCAACAAGTAGCAAGAATAAAGGGGTAAATGCCGCCTCTCCAGTTTACCATATTCACTTTTTTTCGTCATGTCATCCATTGTTGGTTGACGCAAGGGAGGAGGTGTTCCTGTTCACAGTTGGGCGATAGTGTGACTCATAATCAGTTAAGTTTTTAGTTGTTCTCAGCATAATACGCACCTAATTACTTCAACATGCCATATTGCAGCAGACTGTTTTTCAACTTTGTTTTTTTTGTAGTAGCCTGCAGAATGCTATGAGATGAGACTCTGGCTTGGCTTGATTTGTATACATGTGCAAGGGAACAAAAAAAAGTAATCTACTAAATCTTCAAACAAATATGAAATATTATACGCTGCTGCTTTGTAGACACGTGGATTGTATAATTGTACCATAGAAGAAGTAAAGAATACAAAATACTAACAATTACACTGATTATTGGAACATACGGAAGATATCGGTGTGCGTGAAGCATAGCGCCTCATCTCATTAGACTCCCATATAAAGGCAGATTGTAGATCTATTTGCTGATGTGATGTGAAGATTCCCTCCTCGTTATTAAAAAGCATTACAATAAAAGGGTCTTTGGTCCATCCCTTTCATTAACAATGAGCAAACGGTTCTTTTCTTACAAAAAAAGAGATTTGATTTGTTAGCTTGTTTTTTTTATTCTTATGAAGATGATCGCAGATTTGTTAGCATTGAACTTCACTATTAATGAACATAGCCTACCATTTCCTTTCCAAATGATCTGTAGAGGTAACTTGAGAATTTCCTCTTTCAAGTATGCTCAATATATTGGCTTTATACCATTTTAGTTAACAGTACACATTTCAATGTAATTTTCAAAGGTATCATAATTCTATTCTGTAGTTGTAATTCGCTACTACTCGTTCTGGTTATAATTATGTTACCATATTTTTGTAAACGTGCCCCACACTATGGCTGAATTACAGTAGCAATTTGGTTTGAATCTGGGCAAGTTCTAATGTGAGACTAGTGAAGTT
>JAHZMZ010003222.1:0-78986 GCA_027743805.1 Lepidocyrtoides sp. E14 | reverse complement strand
ATGGCAGCAGCGAGCTTCATCGCCTGACTTGTCAGGACTGGTTATTAGCATCATAGGAGCACAATGGCACTTCAAAGTGCATTAGCTATTTTCATTGTTTTGTAACTCTTCATTTTTTCAATGCACATAGAAATGCATACAATTTTTATAGTGTGAGCTGTGCGAGAAACTTTTGAAAAAAATGGTATGTGTGTAAGTAAAGCATGTAATTCTTTTGATTAAAACTAAAAATTACGTATCGGAATTTCCTCTTTGGCAATAATAATGCTGCCAAATATTCAAATACTAAAAATATCAGTATATAGTGGAACAATATTTAGTGCTCATACCACATAATATGGCAGTGCATATTTCAAAACATTGCAATTTTCACCATCATCGCTTATTGTTAATTTTTCAAATGTTCTTCTGATGCCATCATATATGCCGTATTAATGATACGAAATGAAAAAGAGGCTTCTATTGAGCAAATTGTTTTAACCATTCCAACCATTTTAACTCAACAAAGTTTAAATTCATTTAACTGCTTTCTGGCCTGTAGTAGATTAAAAAATTGTCGTTATCAGATATCTTTTACTATGAACAAAGCACAAGATTAATATGCAATTGCGCATTTTGCATAAAAACCAATAAAAGTTAAATTAGCAGTGAGTGAATGGTAATGCTACAGTAATTAATTCAAGTTAACGAGCTGACAAGTCCTATATAAATTTTCAAAAATTGATAGATTATTGGGGTTAAAATTTAAATTATTATAATGTAGCGTTAAAGATACATGGTACACATACTGAAAACGCGCAATTTTCTCAAGTGCATTCTAAATGACTCTAACTAAAAAGTCTTTGTTTTTGTTCTTCAAACACTTAGAGCAAGATATACCGTGTAATGGGCTGAGCCACAACGACTTATTTTTTGTCGCTGTCCCACCTCGTCACAATATGCTGGCCATTCATTAAATTGATTAAGTAACTTTTTACTTTTTAAAAATTGTACATCATAATTGTACTCGTGAACTACGAACTTTCTAATCGAAAGAAATAATCAAAACAAGGACAAAAAATGTTTAAATTTATAATAGCCAGGCCACACGAGGTAATCCAATTTTTTGCTCCTTACACTTTACTAGCCGATTGACGTGACATGTCGTTTCATTATCAATAATTACTACAATATGCAGGTTTTACAGCAAAATATAATAATTGCTTGTAGACTGTAGAGATTTCTTTGTTATGATTATGGTGATGAATCTAACATACTAGTCTGGCATGCAAATATGTATATATTTTTTATTCGTTTTGCGACTGTTGTGCTATGTAATCAAACTCACACCTTTTTCTAAAAGACGCCTTTTCTACATATTATTACTGCTCCTCTTGCATCGAACATCGATTTATCGTATCGTCGTCAATTCCATTATCTCTGCTGAGAGTCGTTTTAATGCCGTGACATGCGGCTACACCTGTATAGATTGTGTTTTTTGCGAAAAAAAATAACAAATACGCCTAAGAAATTATAAAAAAGGAAGAGAAAGGCTGAAAGCAGCTTGAAAAATTACAGCAAATCTGTAATTTTCTGATATAAAAAATCAAAGTACAAATAATTGAAGTACTATCAGCAGTGATGCATAGATAATAGAATACTGCACACAGTAAGTGTAATTACCTACCCAGTTTTTGATTTTTGATGCACCTTGCAATGAATATTTGACAGAAATATGAAGAAAAACTTAAATAACATCTATAGATTCAAAAACGTCGTTACATCAAAGTCAAAAGTAGTCAGTCAGTCAGTTGCTTCCAAAAACTTGAATTGAAAAATCAGAAACAATCGCATTTGGCAGCTACACACTCGCACTGCACTATAATGCAGTGCGTGGCGTACATAGTGCAACATGCAACAATGACAATGACCCAAACCAAAGCAAACAAACCATATAAATCATTTTTTTGTTTGAAACAATACAATTAATTCAATTTTTTACAAAGTTTCTTTCATTTATTGAAGTTGAAGTGCGTGCAAGTTGCAGTAGAGGTAGTTTAGTAGCTACATGACATGAAAGTATAGTGAATTTTGCACCCAGCAATTATAAATCATTTTATTTTTTATACTAATACATTCGTCATTAGTAATTACAAACGACATGAAATGAAACAAGTAAAAAGCTTACTTTACAATCAGCAAAATAATGAAACGCATTCAAGCGCTTTTGAAAACGGCACTGCATTGAACTTCTCTAGTGCAAAGAGAATATAGAGAGATAGTGACATCATAATTGGTCATCATAAAAAGAAGAATAAAAGCTATAAAAAAATATTAAATAAAACAAAGTATTTGTACTTTACTACTACATTTAATTGTTTTGCTGAACATTTATATTCTTGGGTAAAACTACATTTTTTTGCAAATGTAAATAAAAATCATTTGTATGACATTTGACGTTTCAGTTTTTGCACATAATGTTTTTTTTTAAATACATAGTTATGCGATTTGTGATGTCACCATTCACCTAAACTGCTCTCCATTCTCTGGTGTTGTGTATACTATGTCGACGGGATATCGACCGAGCGGATTTAAGCTGATTTTGTCCCATCCTAAAAGAACGCATGACAATTTTTAATTAATCCAAGGTGACCTGTCTAGTAGTTTGATTCTGTCACAGCCAGCGGCAGTACTATCGAGTTAATGGCTATGGAGCACATATCACAAGAAATGGAAAGGTGAAGGTAGTAAAAATGATTTTGCCTGTGGGTGGCATTTGGCATTGGCACAAAGTCTAGTACAAAAGGGAATGCTAGAAGAACAAAACAGTGACAGAGTCATAAAGCTTGTCATTTTCATCGTTGATTAGGGAAAAATGAATGCACTATTTACACTTAATTAGCATTAAATATCAAAGTAAAAAAAAACTAAAGTTACAAACGTTCACCGATACGTTGATCTTATCAATCTACAATTATTGAATAATGGATAATATGACATAAATTGGGGATTAAAACAGCCGTGGAAAACCAAATCTGTGTAGCGAAACCGCAAAATTCTCATTTGAAGGCGAAAAGGTGCAAACAACAGCCTAAATAGAAGCATAAATATATACAACATTCGTTCATTGTAATGGTTAAGTTGACAAAAATGGGACGATTTTCAGATGTATTCCTACATCATAAAATGTAGTTTGTCATTTGAACTTTGTTCATTGTTTCATAAATGCGCTCTGACATAATTTTTTATACTATTTTCGCACATTTCAACCTCTTACGCTGAAACTCCATTGAAAATGAAAATGCGCGTACGCATCTTTGCTTCGCTTCGCACGCTTTACTCTGTATGCCTTTTCTATTATTAACGTGTGTAAGTGAGATGGAGAGTTAAGCGACTATTATTATTAATGCGAATCAAATTGATTTATACAGCTTCAATTTACTCAAACTGCAAAAAATAAATAGCACACGCGGTCTCCCAAAGTTTAACAATAAGTCTCATCGCCAACACCTCAGTGTCACCGTTCCACTACGCACGCATTATTATGTATTATCACTTTATCATGATGATAGTTTGATAAATTACATAAAACACTATTTCTGTCTGCGTAGTAGTATAGTGGCTGGGCATTGAAAAATGGATGTCGCTATACAATTTAGAACCCCATAAATAAAAAATGCTAAAAATAATATAGATTTTAATAGCCTTTTAATGTATCCGTTCACAAAAACATTTTCTTTAATATTTTTAAATACCTTTTGTTTTCATTACATTTCCAACGATTAAAAGATACACTTTTAATGATGATAATGATTAAAACACTCTACTTAATCATCAAATGTTTCAAGTTTAAGTGTCAACTTGAGTTTTTAAGCCTATCAACAATGTCTTTATTGGAGTGAACGTTCACAATTATTATAATAATGTTTCATTTCTTGCTCATTATGCCCCAGAATTAAGGCAATTAACTCTTAAATGGTTGTATGTAATTTTAATGTTTGTAATACATAATATACTGTATATTATGCTTTTTACAAAGTACTTATGCATTTCAACTAAACAAAGTAGAATACCGAGCTGACCTATAAATTAGAATGGCAAAATTTATTTTTGCAATAGCAACTTCTCTGAAAGTGACGTGGTGTGCAATGCTGTGTTGAAGGGAAGAAAATGCTAAAAGATATCGTGGGAATACTAAAAAGTCTGTTTAATGCAGTTACACTTCTCTCGCCAACATCACGCACACAAACACACACCACCAGTTTTCAGCTCTTTTAAAAACTCATCGCAGAAGTGTGATAAAATATATGGAACAATTACTGCTACTACTACTGGTAAATGGGATGTGATGCAGTCAGAATATAGTCATTTACTTATGCAAATAAAAGCAACACGACATGACATTAAAAGGGTAAATAAAATCACACAATCAAAAAATGCATTTATTGTCAAAAAAAAGCCGCTTTATCACTCGCTAAAGTTCACGAAAATTTAGACCACCAATTGTTTTAAATGGAATGATGTGTAAGATTTGAAAGGGTATACTTGTTACTGATGTTAAATAATAGGCATTAATAAATTGCAAGTTTCTTCAGAAGGTCTTGCAAACACGGAAATTAAAATTAAGTCATTACTCCCCAGGAGAGAAGATATGTCTATTGCAGTTTTGAAGACTGGAGTTACGAATGTACATACGTCGCCGTTTTCCCATCATTGCAAAATGTTCGTCATTGGCGCACATGAAAAACATAATGCACTATACTTGTTAGTTTTAGAAACGATTTGATTAGTCTCCTAAATAACTGATCGATATTTTCATTTGAGTTTTAGAGTCTAAAATTAATAGATAATTTATAAATCTACTTAGTTCCATGCATTGCCTGGCCTGTACATGAATATGCATTTATAGGCGGCTACTGTGGTATTATCCAAATAACAGACAATGTGACTTGGAACGCATTCCTTGATGAAAATTTAGTACGCTTTGAGGAAAATATAAAGGTAAATTAAATGAAAAATCAGTGTTTAGGCATCATCAGATAACATGTAAACATTAAAAACATTATTAAAATGTGTGCATTCAGTATGGCTCATCTTTGGTCTTCACGTTTCATCGTTATATATTCATTTTGTAAAGTTTAAGCTCAGGCGTCCAAATGGCTGTTCTTGTTTTGCAAATCGGAATTATATAATGCGTACCCGGTCGTTCCTACTAAGGCTGATATTCCCATGATAATCATCGACGTACGTGAATAGCAAGATGCGTTTAAACCTGGTGTAAACCATTCAGCAAATTTTTGTACCTTGTTATAGGAATGTAAGTACCTTTGGTAAATAACCAGTACAAAATTATGGTTTTTCTCATAAGGCTTAATTACGATAAAGGCAAAGTTTATATTCAAAGTTTGCAATGATGTTGTGCTTATGAATGGAAAATATGAGAGAAAAATCAGAGTTTCCAGAGACGAGTTAACCAATCTTCTTAATCCTATATACATTTAGCGGTAGGTACACAGCCCGTGGAACCGATTTACTTTACTATTTACTTTTCCCATCTTCGTTCAACGAGTTAAAATTATAAACTAAATTAAGTAGTTTGCAGTAGTTTGCATACAAATCATCATCTACTTGCTAAAAACTTGTTTAAAAAAATGTTTTTTGGATGAATATCGTAATAATATGCAATTCTAGACTGCAAAAAAAAACTATGTTCATGGCTCATGATAATTTCCTGGATCAACAAGTTAATATGAAAGTAGTCGGTGGTATGTTTAGTAGTGAAACAAATTAACTGCTGAAAACAAATTTTGTTTCAACGGTGTGGGTACTTCGGCACAAGTATACATTATGTTACTAACTGGTGCTGTGTTTCTTTTCAATTTATTTTGCGGTTTAGTACCCTGCGATCCACACCATAAGCCTCCAGGCGTTCTTCAAAATCCGAGAAGTTTTACGGAAATACTGAGAAATGAACGTGTGAGAAGAGCGCCTCCAATTGTAAAGACGCCAAATGGTGCACTCGAAGGATATATAATGAAGGCAATGAATGGCCGTTTGTTTGTGGCCTTTGAGGGTGTTCAGTATGGAGAAGCAGAAAGATGGAAGGTTCGTCCGACTAGATTATACCAATATGTTTGTTAACAAGCTAAACTGGTTTTTTTTAAACATTGCAAATGAGTATGGATTTTTTCAACCGTTTAAAACAACCTGCAATATAAAAATAGATGGCGAAACCGGCAAAACCTTGGTATGGATTGCGAGAAGCCAAGAAGCCAGGACCAGAATGTCTTCAATTAAGCTCGGAAAAAATGTTTCGGGTACTGGGCAGTGATAACTGTCTCTTTTTAAATATCTACACCCCACAAATTCCTAATTCACTTGATAACAACATGAAAAAGTACCCTGTGATTGTTTTTATTCATGGTGGGTAAGTTGAGTTGAGTTGGACAGATTTCATGAAAATGTCATTCATAAACATTAACCACAGAAAGTCTCATATCCACTGATTTGATTATTTACAGAGCCTTTTTATTCGGCTCAGGAGCAGACTACGGTCCAACTTATCTATTGTCAGAAAACGTGATACTTGTAACTTTCAACTACCGACTCGGAGTGCTAGGTTTTTTCAGCACTGGTGACCTTACACATCCAGGTAATCTAGGCCTGAAAGATCAAACCCTGGCTTTGCAATATATTCACGAAAATATACATTTATTCGGTGGCAACCCAGCGAACATTTCCTTGTGGGGCCAGTCTGCCGGCGCCACTTGCGTGCATCTACATTTAATATCACAGAAATCAAAAAACTATTTCACCACGGCATACGGAAGTTCAGCAACAGCCTTCAATCATTGGGCTGTTCAGAGTAAGGAGACGATGAGAGAGTATGCAAACAGGCTGGCAAGGAAAGTTGGATGCGAAAGAAAAACAGCAAGAGAAATATTCCGTTGTATCCAGAACGTTAACATTGATATACTATTGGCTAATCAACTAAATATTTACGTATGATATTATGAATGTGATCACAACATGCGATTCCCATTTTTAGTGAAAAGTGAAAACTGGAATTTACTTTAAAAATAATACTTTTACAGGATTGGTTTCCTTTTCCTCCCATCACCTTTTCAGCGACAGTGGAACCAGCACATCCTGACGCATTTTTAATATCCACACCAGCGCAAGCTTACCATTCCAGAAGTGTGTCCAATAAGCCTTATATTATAGGTTTTACAAAAAATGAAGGGAAGGGAATAATGATTTGTAAGGATTGGTATTTCTTATTTACCGGTTCTTTAATTTTACTCTAGTGAGAGTAATTAGAACATAATTTAAATTTAATTCATTTCTGATTTTAGTGCTTCTTCCTCTCTTACGAATGATTCCCCTTCGTCAAATGTGGAGTCAAATAGCTCCTTCATTTCTTCAGCTTAAAAGTGTGGACAGTAACGCACGGGGCGAAATGATTAAAAAAATTGAAAGTTTCTATTTTCAAGGACAGGATCCACGGAGAGCAAGCATAAATGTTTTTGCAGATGTAATGCACAATAGCACACATTTTCGTTGTGGACTTACGTTTGACCTTAAATTATGAATACTTTGTATTAATTGCATGCAGATGGTGTCAGATAGGTACATCAACTCTGGCATTGTACAAGGTATCCAGGCGCACTCATTCTCAGGATTTCCCACTTATACATACATATTCTCTTACTCTGAAGGGAACCACAACTTGGGAAATTATGTTGGATATCAGTCGAAAGAGTGGGGTATGATTACAATTAATTATTTTGTGATAAATACTTACACTCTTAATTAAACTTCATTTTATGTTTTTGATTTTTATTGTAATATATATGTTTGCGTTTTTTAGGTGTGGGGCATATTGAGGCAAGATTTAGATTTTTTTTTCGTAATGATACAACTTCAAAATGCAGCTTAAAATATGATGAAAATGATGATCTAATTTATTTTGTATTCTCAGGATATTACATATCTTTTCAATGTATCATTATTAGTGGATAGCCATAAGCAGACAGATCCCGATCATCAACTTAGTTCATTAATGATTAACATGCTAGTCAACTTTGCGGCAACAGGGTATGTGTATTCTCCATTACTATATAAAATACTTAGAAACTCTTTACAACAAATTATAATGCTCATCGCGCTTTTATATTCGAAGGAAACCAGTATACGTTACGGAGAGGGGGGAGCATTTGAAAGTGTGGCGACCAAGTGACAATCCTACTCAAATTCGCGCTTTACAGTTTGACAGGAATATAAAAATGATACAATTTCCTCCAAATATAATGGAAAGGGTCATATTTTGGGACAAGTTAAAAGTGCCAAATATGTCATTGTGGTTACACGGCTAATTATTAAATACATAGGTAATCGCATTGTATATGCCTTTACTGAAGTAAATTTATTACAATTACAATAAATAGTACATTTGGAGTCAAAGGTTTGTACATAATTTAAATTCACGATAAATACTGCATTAGTCTATATCACGTAATTTGTTACCACTTTCCCTTCCTAACTCCTCTTTCCATTTCCCCTTTAGGTTTAAAATCTTTGCCCAACTTTTTATGAGACTTTAAATGAGTTGCCAAACAAACTCGTTGTCGGAACCGCTGTCCACAAATTTCACAAGAAAACGGACGTTCTTTTGAATGTGTCAACATATGGCTTTTCATGCACGGTGCTTTTAAAACTTTACCACAAATTTCACAAACTTCGCTTCGGCTGACCAATCTCGGTGCAGTTTGAAGATGTATAACATCAGTGTGACGCTTTAAAGACCCTTTTTCCTTAAATTGCTTTTCACAAATGTCACAGAAAAATGGTGTCTCTTTACTATGTTTTGATATCATATGAGATTTAAGTTGTGACGTGTATTGAAATGACATGTCACATTTATCACAAGAAAATTCATCGCTTTTGTTTTCTCTTGAAATTCCTCGGTGTGCTGACATTGAGTGTTT
The DNA here is from genome assembly GCA_027743805.1 of Lepidocyrtoides sp. E14. Lineage (NCBI taxonomy): Eukaryota > Metazoa > Arthropoda > Collembola > Entomobryomorpha > Entomobryidae > Lepidocyrtoides > Lepidocyrtoides sp. E14. Next base: position 70,020 of record JAHZMZ010003222.1, on the reverse strand, counting down.
CCGAAATACCATACGGTGTGTAAATGTCTTGTCGCAAGACGGACAGGAAATTGGAGGATGGCCGTGGTTTTGAATTCTGTGCTGAAGGAGAAGGTCCTCATTGGACAAAGTCTGTGGACATTCTGGACAGTCTAATCGAACGGTCTTGAGACTCCTCTGTGAACGACTAATGCCTTCGTTGCTTTTGCATCGTTTCACGTGGTTTTCTAAGGAAGTCTTTGAAAAACATTGCCAATAGCATTTTTTGCATGAAAATTTTTCTCCGATACCATGCTTTTTAAAATAATGTGAGTGCAAGTTACGAACATAATTAAATTTGTCGTTGCAAGCGTGACAAGACATTATTTTTTCGCGTTTACGATGTGCCAACTGATGTGTCATTACCCTCTGTACTGTTGCAAACTGAGCTGAGCACAGTCGACAAGTGATTGGATTCTGAACTTGATGATGGTTAAGCATGTGTTCTCTCATTTGGTCGATACGATGACAAGTCCGATTTTGGCACAACTCACAGTATTGGAGTGTATTCTTATTTCTGAAAAGATGTTTTTCTTCCAAGTGAAACTCAACACTGTTCTTGTAAGCAAATTTAGCTGGACAGAGGGGACATGCAAGTTGCTTATCTGGTGATGTGACTTCATGTTTTTCAAGATGACTTTTATACGCTACGACTCTTTCAGCAGTAAAATCACATATTTTACAAGCAATACTAGTGATGTTGGGAAAGTGAGCGAGGACAGACTGACACGTTTTATTGTGGTGAAATTTTTTTAGCCGGAAGGAAGATAAATATCCACATCCACAGTCGTTACAGTAGAATGTATAATCAGCTCCTACATGCTTCTTCAGGTGATCAAACACGTCATTACCCAGTGTATTTTTTTCCGGACATAAGTCGCATTGGTGGAGAAGGGTTCGGGCTTTTTTCTTCTTCTGTGTGATACCAACCGCTTCATTTTGTTGGATACTACTAGTAGAACATGCTGCAGTTGACTGGTTTTTTGACATCGGTTGATTGACTTTAAGCAAAACTGGGCCGACAATAACATTACCTCTGAAAGTAGTAAAGTTTCCGTATTTTACGTAGATGCTTTTTTGAATCATATAAAATACTTGCCAAATGACAGAATGTTAGACTGTCAGTGGAAACGATTTTAGTTGTGAATGTTAAACTTACAAAGCATCGTTTTGACTTGCATTAACCAAAATGTACTCTGCCTCTGGGTGTATGATGTTTAAACTTGCTGGTTGATTCTCAGAAGTTTGTGAGTCATCATCTTGTACGTGAGAAGGGTTGAGGGAGTCGAGCGATACTCGAGGTGGCCTTTCTACTCTCATTTTTAATGGCGCTCCACTAAAGTACGGATTTTCATCATCAGAATCAGGTCCAGATTTCTCTCCATCAGAACTTGTTTCCTCATTAATACTATCATCAACTTCTAATTTTGGTGTGTACGTAATATCAAACTCTTCAGTGTTTGTTTCTTCCATCGGTTCAGATTTTATCTCCAATGAATTTACAGGGACCACATCATCATCCATGGGTTCAAAAGAATGGTCTGCTGCGTTTCCCACAGTTGCTTCTGTATTGTTCCTATTTTCGCCGACATTCGTACTGTTAGAACTAACCGTTGACTGGATTGGCGGACTTTTATGTGACGATGAAGCCAATTTTAACTCTTCGCCATGATTGCTAGTGAAACCTTTTGAGGAACCACAGACAGAGGAAGGTTTTTGAACTGATGATGTACTTAGCTGCCCAAGAGACGGTTCAGAGTAAGACGTTGATGTTGGTGGCGAACAATATCGTATTGGGTACTGTACCGATTTATCACCTGCAAATGTGTATACGGGAAAATATTATGTAATCAGTAATCAATTACATTTTCAATGTCATGCAAAAACATACTGTTACAGTAAACAGTTAATGTAATATGTTGACATCCTCACCTTCGCAGATAATCTGTTGATGCAGCCTCGTAACAAATCCACAAACCAAACTAATCTGAGGTGTAGGCATGCCAGAATTTGAAATTGTAGCAAGAAATTTATCTCGAATACAGTCCTTTGATAGTCCACCTTTTACTGCGGTGTCTTTTACTACGTTTCGAACAATCATTGTTTGCGTTTGAAGTTTCCGTTGAATTGCTATCAACTCTTGATGTAGCTTGTAAATGTTTGCTACAAGATCATAACATGATGAACAAAGAGGAGGAACATTTTTTATTTTTGGTACTTTTGAAAGCTGATTTCCTCCGTTATCTTCATGTGCAGAACCGGTAAGATAACAAATAATTGGACGAAATGTCGCAATGCCCTTATGATTAGATGCCAGTAAATTCATAATATGACCTGGTTCCTGTTGTCGCAAGCACATTATACAGTGGTCCTTCAGATTCAGGGAATACTGCTTAGCTGCTAATGGTTTTGCCATTATGAGGGATGAGTTTATCTAGTGTAAATTGAGTAGTGGATTTGATTGGGTCAAACTGACAGTGACGACTGACGAGATAAGCAGCACTGGAGGGGAGGGAGAACGCAATGCCCAGGATTCAGGATGACACCATGCAAGTAAAAACTACAAGAAACAAACAAGCTAGGCCAGGCAGAAGCGAAGCACCACCAGTCAGAAAGAATTGTCAGATGTATTTGGTCAACTGAATCAGCTGATGAGCTGACATTCGGGCGGGACTCGTGGGAATGTGGAATGAATGAACCATTATGTGTAAAGTGTTTCAGTGACCATCCATTCCAATTTTTGTTGTTTGTTGAATTCAGAAATTTAAGAAGGCCATTGTATTTATGCGCAACTGATCTATATGTGCACATTTTTTACTGGCAAAATATAACTGGTGAGAGGTGTTTGAAGTTTGACGAAACAATCGAGTGAAATATTTCACATAGTAGTTCACAAGCAAATAAGCAGGCGAGCTGTTATGTCCAGTCCAACAACAGTAATCCTAGTTTTAGCAGTTGTTAAGTTTACTCCATATGCTTTGTAACGAGAATTTCCAAAAAATCGGAAGACTGAATAATTGAAAACGCTTCTTTTTTACTACGTTATCAATGCCGAAAAGGGGCGAGAGTTATTGTGTAGTTTGCGGCCTAGGGAATGCTGAATGGTGGGCTACTAAACATGCATTTCCAAAATGTCCAAAGCTACGGGCAAATATGGATTTCGATTTTAAATTTAGGCAACACGAAAATCACGGGGAGGATGCGAGTGTGCGGAAAACATTTTGCCAAAAGTCAGTACATAAGACATAAGTTGACTCAACATGCTCTCCCGACGGCACCAATCCAACAACCTCAATTTGTGCCGTTATTATGCCAGGGTGCAGTGACAATACAAGAGTTGGACAGGTAAGGTCTAAAAGAGATACCTTTCAATTTCAATCATTCACTAATTTTAATTGGACAAACTTTTTGGTATTACACGTGCACGCACGTAATACTTATACTGTTTTATGGTTAATAGGAGTTTACAAACTGGGAACAATTTAAGCACAGGTAGGTATTTACTTTAATTGACAAAAAATGTACAGTCGAGTTATAAAAATTGTACCTATGCGTGTATTCTTTGTTTTATGTGGCGATTAGATCCGAACAACAGCGGTGGCTTCACTTCGTTATCGGAATCGGTTTATAAACCTCTTGCCCCAAAGAGTGTGGACTTGAATGCTGGCGTGGAGAGCTGGGATAACAAAGTTAACCTAGTTGGTCACTGCGTATTTTGCTTGGAACTGCTTTCCAGTTCTAACACCGGATCTCAGTTTTCATTCAATCCGACCTTGACGTCACTGGAAGGCATATGGCCCTACATTCGTAAAGTTGGAGCAAGTAGAAATGATATTACGGCCAATTTTATGTTTCATCGAGGAATGACTGGTCACGGAGAGTCCATTTTTTCTAGCATCCCACCAATGTGTTCCTCATGCCATCAGAATGTTGAAGTTTTGAATATTCTTCACACAGAACTCGAGGAAATAAGAAGAAAATATACCGAGCAGTCAATTCGCCTGAAATCAACAGCGATGAAAATTCGAAAGACGATAGAGGAATCCTCTAAACTCAAGCGAGCGCATGTGGAAAATACCGTTACCAACTCCAATCTACCCCCTCCTTGCATTTCTGCTACAACCAAATTCCTAAATTGTCTTTCAGAATCTTCTGTTACACCTATTGCTCCTAAACCTGGTCCAATGATAAATTCAACGGCAAACCAAAATCAAACAATACTTGTACTCGATGCAGCTTCTTATGTTGGACAGGGATTTTGCTCTCAAGTAGAATCTGTAACTAATACTACACCCGGGCAGCTGTCAAATCCTGCAGTTGTACAGATTGAAGTACTGGAAGTAAAAGACTCTGACGAAATGAAAATAGAAATTTGTTCCGAGGATGAGGATGAGCAAGAAGAAGAAGATGAAGAAGAAGAGATGGATACTGAACTACATACTGAACGATATGACCAGGGAAGCCGTATTCGATCGGAATCCAACAAATTAACTAGTAGAAATCCATTCGACATACCGTCAACACGATGCCTGACCACTCAGGACGTAGGTAGTTCAGGCCAAAACGGAAGCAAACGTTCCCAGGTATCGAGTGACTCCATTCTAACGAGCAGTTCAGATGTCAAGGCAAACACTGGAATGGAAAATTTGTCAGATGAGGAAGAACTTATAGACGCTCCTGTTTCTGTTTGTTTGCAAAGCGATTTTGAAGAAATAATCAAGGTAGAAAATACTGATTGCTACGATGATCCGTTGGCGTAAATATATGGCAATGGCACGAACAACAGAATAAATATTATGATGATGGTGAATGCAGTGGTGACTCGGTGATTGGTGATAGCGTCGATTATCATCGAATTGTCTATCATTGACTAATGAACGCAGGGCATTGTGACAAATTTAACATGAACTTTTCAATGAGATACAACGAATAAAATTTCATTTTTATTAATGAGACATGTTATATTATTATTGTATGAAAGTAACCTCTTTTAAATTTCATTCATACTAGCACATAAAATGGGAATGGGAGGGAATGGAAATAGATATGATAAGCTTTGTGAAAATCATAATTTATGCCCGTGTTGAAACTATACACAAACTCATCCGTAAAACTGAAACAAATTATTAAAATCTCCTCTGCAGTGTTAAATTATCATTTTATCATTAATTTACGTTGTTGTGAATGCATAAGAGTATAAGTACAAAAATAACAAATCCGATTGATAGAAGGCTCCTCAGATGTCAAATCGGATTGACATATACTGTTTTGTCAATATAGTTAGGAGTGCTACGTTTATTTACAGTATTAGTTTAGCAGTAATATGAAAATTATTCGGTTATTTTGAAATTGGCAAGGCCTAACTAAAAGTAACATATTATGCAACAATATGAAATATTACATGACGCGACGTAACGTTGATAGATTTACAGTGAGGCAGTCTGAGTCATAGTCAGTGTATATTGAATGTTTTGTATTTTAAATTGTTAGTTTCATGACAGGTAATTTTTTACTTAAAAAACTCTTTTCCTGTGAAGCATTTTGCATTTCAAACGCTCTTTTCCCTGTGAAATACAAATAGATGTAGATATTAGATTTTATGAATGCGTGCGACAGGCTATGAGGAGGAGTGTGACTCGTGTGATGCATGTCATGTCAGTTCGTTTCCAGCCAGAGTCGATTATAAATTATAAATTGCTCGTTGTTCGGGTGTCCAACGGCTCGATAACCATACGCGTACGTCATTGAATTGGTTTAAAAGATGCATAATAACAACAACAACAGTTGTTGTTATCATTTTAAATGCATATAACGCTGCACCCTTCTTCAAATCTCTCGTGCCACACGGAAGCTCAATAATTATGATTATGAGTCTGAAGTTCAAGACCAAGAAATGTATCCACATTCCACACGTGAGGTGTCTGCATGCCACACATGAAGACAAAAATGATAAGCATTTCGTAGAACAGAAACAGACAGAAATTTTACAGACAAAGACAAACTGCAGTGCTAGTAAGTAACTTTCTAGCTTGCTGAGCTTACGAGTACAAAGTTTGTACTCGTTTACTAAGTTTGTACTACAAACAAAGTAAAAACTTTTTGTTACACACACAAAGGTGAACAATAACAACCAAAACTAAAATCAATGTTGTAGTTTTTGAAGCACATATACACACAAGGGCCACAAGGGGCAATATACAAATTCACTTAAATAATCCATACACAAAACACAAATCAAGCTATAGGTAATGGAAAAAAACTACCTTTTTTCCTTTGTAATATCTGTTGGTGTTGTGTAAGTATCCTCGGCATGTCGTGTGAGAATCGTGTGATTCGCTCACAGTCACACTGCAAGTGATTTATATCCATTGCATTGGACAAAAACTGTATCTAGAAATACTTTTAGTAGAACCAACAAATTGATCAATGTGAAGTGAATTTCCAGTTGCAGTTTTTTGCAAGTTTACGTGTTGTTAGAGATTACTGACAGCAGTGTGGTATGGTGGTGGTGTGTGTTTCAATATCTGGCCGATAATTACTTGTACCTGACTGATAAGAACCACGGAGAATCAACCAGAATAATGGAGATAATATTGAAGAGAAAAATGCAAGGATTTTTTCTTTTGACGAATTAAAACCAAACGATAACATCAAATCAATTATTAGTTCTTCGGTAATGACTAATGGCGTGCTGCTGACTAACTTGGCATGTCCTTTCTTTGTTGTTCAATGTCAATGGGAATGAATGGAAAGTCGACTGGAATATTTCAAGTGAGACTGACAAATATCAACGTAAAACGACTCAGCAACAGGAGAACTAGACAGGTAACGTGTGGCTTTTTTAGAGAAAGAATTGTTCAAATACTATTTGAAATATCATTTTGTATGTCCAGTGTTAAAATTTTGTGTTTATTTTTTGTCCATTCCAATGCCTAAATTAGTTGTGTTGAGAATGCTTTTAAAGAAGACCCGAACAAGATGATGTGACTTGATACCTTGTAAGTATTGTGGCTGTTGTTTGTTTTCAAATTGACTCCTTGTTGATTCTCAAAGTCAAATATTCTGTTGATAATTGCAGAAAAATCAAGCAATAGCAGCATCTTCAGCAATCATTCCTCTGTCTTGTATCGATTCCATTTACCTACAACGTATAATCTGTAACAATGGAGCTGCTGGAGGAGCAACTCTCTTACAAGTTTAAGAATTCGGATTTTCTCCTGCAGGCCTTAACGTACTCCCCTTTACCAACTCCGACCAGCTCCCCCTTCAACACACGGAAACGGACCTGTGACCACTTGAAAATTCTTGGAGATGCTGTTATAAAATTGGTTACCAGCCAGTTTGCAATTTGTGTCTCACCGGCAAACGTACAAGTTCACCAAATTGTCAAAATCAAGGAAAAGCTGTCGAATCGTAGTAGCCAAAATTTAATTGGCCAAACACTTCAGCTTGATAAGAAGGGAATTGTAATTACAAATTTGCAGCCGGATCAAATTTTAAGCCATCTCGACACCTTTGTCAAAAGTTTATTTGGAGCCATTTTCCTTGATGCGGGAGGAAGTCAAAAGAAGGGATTCTTGTCATGTTGGAAAGTGTTTCTCAAGGTGAAAAAGAAAAAAAAGAAGAATGTGCATACCAGTAGTATAAATTTTACAGTTGTTTAGTTTTCTCGAATGGGGATTTATTTTGACTTATTACAGTTGTGGAAGCCAATAATAAGCAGCTATGATGAGGCTAAACCATTGCTTTCATGCTTTCCTGAGCCAAAGTATTCTAGTCAGGAATTTTTGAAAGAGAGGTTCAGCAACTACAAAGTTGTCGACTTGAAGCTGTTGGAGGAGAAGATAGGGTTCAAATTCTTGAAACAACCTCATCTCCTTGAGCAGTCAATGACACACGACAGCATTGAACATTTCATCAATGTGGTTGAGAATCCAAATCCTCGCACTCCCGAGTTCGTACACTTTCAAAATCTTGAGTTTCTGGGAGACAGTGTTTTGGAACTGGTTATAATGGAGTACTTGTACCTGCGGTCGTCATCGGCTGATCCTCTTGGACAAATGCTTTTCTTTAATCGGGACACTGGTCAAAAGCTTATTAGCTCAAGGTAAGGCATTTGTCTAAAGGTCTTGTATGAACCCTTATTCTGTTCCACTGGTGTTTATGGATTCAAAATATTTTTTAACACCAAATTAGATTCCAGATTCAGGTGGCAAACAAGCTTCAACTAGGGAACTTTGTTATTAAGCCACCTCAAGTTGGACTCACAAATTACGATGATTTTGTGGAAAGCCTTATTGGAAGCATCTACATTCACGCCAAAGCTATCGGGTTGAGAGCATGTGCGAAGGTTGTGCTGGGAATATGGGGTTTGGAGCCATCTTCAGAAGAAGATGCAGAGAAAAACATAAACGAGGGGGTAGTCCAGTTGAATGGTGCGAAAAATATCGTTGACATTAAGGAAAATATCAAGAGTAAACCTACTGGAAACCCTAACACCGGTAAATAGAAATTAGTATGACGTAGGAGAATGGATGAATAAGTTCTATCACATTGATTAACTATTTATCTGAGATGAGGTAACGGCTTGTGAATATAAAATTGAATTTTATTTTTTGTGCAGAGTTGCGAGCATCTACATCATCCCAAGTTGCTACATCTGTATCATCCCAAGTTGCTACATCTGCATCATCCCAAGTTGCTACATCTACTCCACCAGTAGTAGTAGGTCAACCAAGCTCATCTACCCCGAATAAGGACCTCCAGGCCTTTTTGGGCTATGAATTTGTAAACGCTCAGCTTTTAAGTTACCTACCAATGAAAATAGATTTGAGTACAACCGAAGCACGGATTGCATCAATGAACCGTATTAGTATTAGTAAAAATCTACAAGTTATCGGGAAAAGATGTATCGATCTTGTCGTTGCCGAGTACGTTATTGGAATTTGTCATTCCTCACAAACTGCTGACCTCAGTGCGGCAATGAAGAAATCCATGACAAAACTGATGGAAAATTTGTCAAGTGATCAGCTTCTGAGTGACATATTTGTCAGATTTAAATTAATCGAGTATTTTAATATTCAAGAAGACAAAATTCCAAATCCAACCACGTCTCCATCAGATGTTTTGCATCTGATTTTTGGAGCTGTTTTTGTTGATTCTTCAGGGGACCATTCAAAAGTCCAAAAACTATTCCAAAGGATCTGGTACAGTTTCATAAATGGATCACAACCGGAGGAGTCACTTATCAATTGTTTTCCGGATACTAGTGAAAAACAGCAGATATTTCGCGCAGTTGTCAATGCAAAAATTTCTGATGTCATGTGGAAGAAATTGTATCTCCTTTTGGGTCACACTTTTACGCATAAAAATTTACTTGAGCAGGCGCTCACGGACGAGAAAAGTCAAGGGTATGCAAAGCAATGTCTGGATGCTTATCCTCTTGCAAATTCGTTTGGGTTGCAAGTCCTGGGAAAGCGAATCATTGATCTCTTCAGTGCTCAGAGGTGTTACTTGAACACTTTAGCGGAACCTGGGAATTTCACCGGAGTTCTAGCGAGATTTGATCAAAGCTTGTTGAACACTTTGAAAAGCAGATTTTCTAATTTGGAGCGGTATTACGCTAACCAAGTTCGATATCCTTTTCCACCGAAAAAGAACCCACATGCTCCGTACTATGCCATGATGGCCGCAACTTATGTGGATGTTGGTGGAGGAGTTAAGGGATTGTGCCAGATTCATTCTACAATTTTGAAGGCATGTCCCACTTTGCTTGAGCTGAAAAAGGCAAAACCAGTTAAACAAGCTGCTTCCACCAGCGAAGACTGTGTCGAGGATGTTAAAATCGCTGTGCAGGGAAAAGAGGAAATGGACAATGGGGAAGACAGATGCGTGGCAAATTCGTCTGGTATGGTTACCTTATCAAATTCACCCTTGAAGAGCAGCAAAAATATTCCACATGGAACGAACACAATGTCTGGCTCACAAGATGCGTTAGGTAAGCAATATAGCTCATAGTTAGTATTTTCAGCCAACTAAATTCTTAATATTTTTATTATCTTGAACAATTTTTAGTAAGAATAATTTATGTGTATTTGAAATATAGTCAAAGGAAGTCCTCTTTCTTGTGTCTTTATCTCTGCCTCCGTACCAGAGGATCCTCTTTTATCTGAACTACAAAGAAAACTGGCTTACAGGTTTGTGAATTCACTTCACCTGGCAATTGTTTTGGAAGTTGATATACCCGTTGGGAAAAAGGATGACTCTGAAATTTCGGGCCAGAAATACTTTGAAGTCTTTAGGATTCTTGGAAAACGTGTTTTAAATCTTTTGGCGACAGAATTTGCCTTGGAGTCCATACCAGTTTCTAAAAATGACGATATTTCTGAAAATAACAAGAGACAAATGGAAAAACATATTGAACATCTAACCAGTGTAGAGGTGTTGGAGTCGGTTGCAAACTCGTTGGAATTGAAAAAGTTTATTTTCACCACTACAACAAGTAACAAAAAAAGCACTCAAACCACTGAAGATTTAATTACAGCATTGCTCGGAGCTGTGTTTATTGACTCACGTGCCAACTATCTAAAAGTGTCTGCTTTGTTCAATAAGTTTTGGAAATTAAACATGAATGCAACACAACCCCGCCTTGCCCAATGTTTTCCATCGACCTCGGAAGCGCAACTTAAACTGAGAAGTGCAACAAGCACTTTTCATACAGATTGCAAGTGGAGAAAGTTGTACCGCAAACTTGGGTATGCCTTCAAAAATGTGAACTTGCTGGAGCAAGCGCTTACCGATGAAGGTAGTCAAGAATTAGCTAGAACCAAGCTCAATGCTTATCCTACGGGAGCACCATTTGCACTACGACTTCTTGGAAGATGCGTAGTTGAGCTGGTCATTGCTTACAAGACTTTGCCTACTTCGTTGAGCGCAAATGCACAAGTGGATGGTTATTTGGCTGGTTTACTTACCATTGAGAAGGCCATGTATAATTCTTTTAAAAACAATTTCCTGGGAACTGAAAAATACTACGCGTGTATAAAGCAAAAGAAAAAGCAACAATTTCCACCAAAGATCAATCCGCTAGGGCCTTATGAAGCTATTTTGGGTGCTGTCTTTGTTGATGCAGGTGCTGGGAATCCAGGTACTTGAACCGATATTATTATTGTTTTAATATCAGTTGTAAACTGAAAAAACTTCAATTGATTTTCCTCGATGTAATTTATTTTTCTAATACGTATGTCTTGTAACTTTAATTCAGGTCTTGACACTGTTGGAGTCGTTATCATTCAACGAAACATTGGAGTAAAAGCAAGCCAGGCATTTAGTGGAGTATTGAATACGGGCTCTAATTTATCGGCCAATAAATTGCAGCCTGCCGTTACTGCAACAGTTGCCCATCCCGTCCCTGTCGCTGCAACAGTTTTATGCGCGTCACCTGTTCCAAGTACTAGTTCATGTGTCGTAGATAACCTGAACACATCATTTAGCACTAAATGTGCTGCCAATTTCGGTTTCAGTCCTGTTCAGTTAGACAAATCCCTTCCCCAAACAATTAAGTCACCTATTCCTTATGTTGCAAACACTACATCTCCTACTATCCTCCCGGCTTCACCTCAAACGCAAAGTGCGGCTACTCCGAAAAATCAGTCAGTCGCAGCAGCTTCTCCGAAATCGCAGCCGAATTCTCTTTCAAAGCAAGTCTCAACGACAGTCCCGTCTCAAAAGCAGTCAGCAGCGACACCATTGTCTCAAAAACAGTCAGCTGCGGCGACACCATTGTCTCAAAAACAGTCAGCTGCGGCGACACCAGTGTCTCAAAAACAGTCAGCAAATACAACAGCGTCTCAAAAGCAGCCGGCAACATCAACTCTCCCACAGGATAAACTACCAACCTCACCTCAAAAATCTCCGAAGAAGAAACAGACAGCACAGCAAAATTCATACGCATCCGTTGTTATTAACGGACAAACTGAAAATAGACTTATTATTGCAGTCACAAACGCACAGTCCGAAATTCAAGCTCTACAGAAAAAGCAAGAATGTATAGATTGGTATAGGAAACGTACTATGGAAAAAGAAAAACTTGAACAACAAGCGCAGCCGGAGCAAGATGAAGTTTTTAATGACAGTACTAACAGATCAAGATGCGCATCGACTTCAACCATTGGAAGTCAGTCTGTCTCTGTTCAACAGCAAAGTGAACCAGGTAAAAAGCGCAAAAGAGGTTCTAAAAATGGCAAGAAACAGAATAAAAAGGCTAAACCAGCACAACAACCACCAGAACAAGTAGACGTTTCTCCTCATCAGACAAATTCTCAGCGAGTTTCTGCCTGGTGCCAAAACCAATTGGAGATTGGCGCAATGTCCCCGTCGGCCTCATCGTCAGTGACTGGTGCATCTTCCTTGTGTACTGCTGAGGTACATCAACAAAGGTCAATGATTCACCAGAAACAGAACACTGTAGAACAAGAGTGTGTTCCAAATGAGATAGCGTTGCAACCCTCTCCTCCAACTGCTGAATCAAGTCATAACAGCCATGTTCCAGTGAACATGGTGAGTGGTTACAGAAAATCCACCGTGGAACATAATGGCCGCGTTACCGATACCCGACTGGAGAAAAAAGGGACGCAGAGCCAAAATAAGTCATGTGGAAGTACCACTATTGCTACTGGGTGTGAGGATGCACCATCAACTGATCCACCCAGTAGCTTTTCGTACATGGGTGTTCTAAAGTGGACATCATTGATTCTCGGAGTAGCATATTTGCTAACACGCTACAAAAAGTAACTGATGTAAGTTGTCAGTGCACTACGCACAAAAAATTCCATGATAAAGCAAAATGTGATACGTAATTAAATATTGTTTGTCTTTATGTGGTTGTAGCATAATAGTCCTTACAAATTATGTACGTGTTTTGGCAGTTTTCTTGGTACAAGTAGTTAGTATATTTTCTTGATTAATTGTAATCATTTTCCGAAAGTGAATATTATTATTTGAGTATTTCACAAAGTTGGAATCTGATTACTCATTATCAACCATTCAAAAAGTTGGTTTATTAGTTGGTACAAGTATGACATACTCAGTATGTAAATATTTCCTGTTACCTGAATTGAGCATTTATAGATGTTTAGATAAATAATATGTAGTTTAGTCATATTTTTCATTTTAGTTTTCTTCCATGTAACCTGTTAGTTGCATTATAATTTTAAAAATATTGTTAAAATGTTGATTATTGGTTAGAAAGCTTTGGTTTTTACCAATTGAATTACAAAAAGTGTGTGTATCAGCAATTTGAAGATTATGTTGACTGGTTTTCGTATTATAAACTAAGTATTTTTCAATTTTTCTAAGCGAGATGAGATGACTGAATTTATGTTGTGGACGTTGTGGTTTTAATAGTCACGCTAAAATATGTATAATCTGCTTATGTTAAATGTGAAAGTTTTTCACGAAATTTACAATAAAATTGACCTTAGAAATTAAATTTGGACGTAAAAGTCCATGCCTAATGCAAGTACTAGTGTACTTCACTTTGTTAAATGATTAAATTTGCTGACGTAATATGCAATGATGACCTTGTGGCCTCAATGAAATCACTAGTGCTCATTTATATAATGACGAAAAATGAAATAAAGTGCTTGATATTTTACAAGCTTAGAATTTATGGAATTTAACGGGAGGAAATGATTTTATTCAAGGCATAGCATAATAGCAGTAGCACTACACTCAACACTATTTTTTCACTAGGAGGTGAGCCACCCAATGTTGCATCTTCATCATTCATCAATTGATTTGGCATCTATAAATATTCAAAAAGCAAAGACAAAACTTTATTTGAAGAGTGTCGTCAATTGAACTGTTCCAGTTTCAACTTGCTGATTGCCTCACCTCACCGAACGTTTTAATAGCAAATTCTTTTCGTTGCTTTGAAGTTGTCCATTTTCATTTTCCCTCTAAACTTGTAGTGACAGTGGCACATGTCAAGTTTAGGATTTGGTTTCATTATTATTTAAATCATATTATGAAAACACAGGTATTTAGTTTTAGAAATATTTTAACAATCGTTTCCTTTCGGTTAAAGTAAGTACCTACCCCTCCACCAGACGCCAATAATCATCGGTAAGATACATTAAATTTCCAATTTCATAACAAAAGATGACAAAAAAATGTGCAGATTCTTAGAAAAATGAGTTCACAATGATGCATGTAAAACCAACTCCAAAATTATATTCTGGACCCTGATAAAAATTCTGCTCTCGTCTCGATGCATTTGTATTGTAATCTCTGGAAACTAACATTTGCGTCTAACTTGCTATATAGTCCGCACCGCATGATGAACAAAATCTTGTTGTAATTCGCACGGCGAATTGTGCGGTGACCTTGAGGCTTACTAGTCAAAGTCAATGGAAAAACGTTTTTCAACGTATTGTATGATTACGTGTCGTAGGTAAGTAGGTATTTCAACAAACACTATTTTTGTTTTATTATTCATTTTCATTATTGCTTCAATCAGGTACTTGTGCTTATGCTGCTTTGCTCTTATCTGTTGCTCTAACTCGATATTTTTATGCCCTTCATGCATTTGGCACTCAGCACGATATTATTATATGCACTTTGTTTCGGTGCTCGATGATATCATTACACTGCACTGCAGTGCTGATTATTTTTCCAAAACACACCGACCGACGAACACATGTTCTTATGTCAGCAGTGCAGTAGTGTTGGTTGTAAACAGCAGCATTCAAATTTCAAGCAGATTTCATTTCATGCACACTGGAGCAGAGCACAAAGAAAGTGCTTCGAGTAATGTTTGGAAAAACTTGACAGCAACACCTCTAAGTTTTTACTGTATCCTCGTATTGACTACTTGTGTTTAAAGGGTTTTATAGCAAGAAATGGCATGAATATTACATGCATGATTGCAATTAAAACAGTCAAAAGAGTAAGCTTTATATATAGATTGTCATCGCTGCTGGAATCTTTGGAACTGCTGAAGACTACTAACGACGGGGAATTGGGGAATTATTGTGTATGTACTGAATTATCCTGATGATATTTCTAAGGAATTACCGGTATAGGACCTGGCATGTAAGTACATACATAATATTGGCCATGAGTCATACAATGTTTTGCCAAATCCGATTAGGTGCAGGTGGAATGATCGAATGGTTGCACTAGAAGAATCCTGTTTAACGTACATATTTAAAGGCTGAAATCAGTCATCTTATATTTTGATGTCCTTCCAGTAGTACCTCTATTGTCTGATGTGATTTGTTGCGCCACGAGTAAGAAGCGAATATCCGTAATTTTACGCCTGTTCCATGGTTTTTCCCCTGCATGTGACGTAGTGACACTTGAAAAGTGCTATCATCGTTGCGTGATAAGCGTTATAATGTACAAGCTGGACTTTCATGACGATTCCAAAAAGTCGAACAGAGGGAGGGGACGGGGAAGAGGAAGTTCTGGGGGGCTGTCGAGGGGAAGACCAGGACGCGGAACTGGTCGGCTTCCAAATCGTAAGTGCTATCTGCATTAAAGGGTCTTCATATTTATATGTGGCATAACGATTATGTTCATTTGGGATGGCAGCGATTAGCGATGTTCACGCACTCATTGTCAGTTTATGGTTTGTCATTGTCATATATGTATAGGACCCCCGAGAAGTGATACAGGAAATTGGAGAGATGGCCGAGGAGGAGGCGGAAACAGAAGGGGGAGTTCATTTCCTAAGGGTCGCCCACCGAAGCCAGAAGAAACAAAAGTTATTGAGGTGCAAGTGCAAGACGTTATATATCATGCCTTTTTGCCAAAAATATTACCACAGAATGCCCAGGAACATCTTGTTGACGTTGAGGATAGGTTGATGGAATATGTGATATCCGGAATAGCTGATTCCATTGCCAAGACTGAAGGATTCAAAGAGCTGGACTCGGCCAAACGAATGATGGATCAATGGAAAGAAATTCAGCCAAAGTGGCGTTCTGAAGCAGAAGAGGACTATTTTGCAGTATCTCTAAAACAAGCAATTTTAAATCAAGCCGAAGGAGAAATAATCCCGGTGTATATTCGAAAGCAAAACTGTACTCTGTTAATAAGCAAACTGGATGAAACGTTTACCCAGCTGCTTTCATTTCGAGCAATGCTCTCGTCTGAAACAGTAATGAGTAGTGTAGGCTCTCTAACGATGACCTTTCCTCAAACTTGTGATCCTGTTTACAATAAGGATCTATTTGTATCCGACATTTTTCTGTATCACCTTCATCAACTAGCCGTGGAGGATTTTGAACTGTCACTTCCGTGCACCAAAAAAGGGGAAGTTTTCTACACTGACTATCGCGACGTTCCAGATCCATTTTTAGTGTCTGATTTCTTCATTGGAGCACTCGTCCCGGCTAAAATCCTTTATGAAAACGATAAACTTTCTCTTGAACAAATCAAAATCACAAAAAAGATTCGGGATCATGTCACGTGTGAAATGAGTTCTAGAGCAACACCATTCCGTCGTTCGGGTCTCTGGTTATCCGTCAAGGTGGCCTTGCAATTGAAACTTATTCAGGATGTAGGGGATCCAAATATTGCTGGTTTGTTGTACAAACTTATCATGTTGCGTGTTCTGGCCGGGATTTGTCAGGAGTATGCCAAAGAGTGCATTAACATTGACTTGGACCTCAGTTCTCAACTACTTGCAAAATTGGCAAATCGAGTTTCAAAGTTAAAGCTAATGCCCATCGTCCATCTAGAGGGATCAGAAGAAGTGAGAGAAAAGATTTTGTTGCTTAAACAGAAGACTCTAGAATTTTGTTATTCAGTTGTGAGCTCATTGCAGAATGAAATCACCGGTTTATGGAGGCGAGTCGCTTCAACGCATTCGGTAGTGAAACCAATCGTGCGGAGCAATGAAGACTTTCAAAAGGACTTGCGTCATGAAGTCCAGTGGCTTGATCAACACATCCAAAAAGCTCTGCCTGTCCATCATAACATATCGGCCATGTCCAAGCAAACAAAATTAGAAAACTTGCAAAAGGCAGATGCACTCAGAAAGTCTCCAGATTTTCTACGATCTTTATTGGCAAAGAGATATGGCACACTGGATGCCATTTTGAAGCATCAACACGCTTTCAATTCACAATATTCTGACATTGACGACATCAGACAAAGAATATGGGTTTATGACACTGAGTATTACATTAAGTACAAGCTAGATGAGCGTGGAAGTACTTGTTCTGATAATACCGAGCATATTCAAAACTTAATTCTTGCTTATTTAAAAAATGCGGTTCCTCGGTACATCTCGAAAAACGATCCCAATGGGTACAGCCAAATGATTTTAGTAATCCTGAAAGCTATTGAGACGTTGGACAAAATATGCACGGAAAAGTACTCTCTGTTGCTCCAATATAAATCTGGTATCAACGTGGAATTGTTTAATAGACTCCTTCTACCGCATCAACAAGATATTCAGCTTTTGGATGAAGTATCTGACTACTTTAGTTCCAGAAATGAAAACGCGCAACTGCCAAGTCTCATTGAAAACAACAGACTCGACATGAATTCTTTCCCGGTGTGTTTTGCGGAACAAAATGAAGAAATGAGGAAGGTCCGACAACGAATTCTGAACGACACTGAAGCAGCAGAAAATGCAAAGGTTACCGAGCTGAAAAGAGTGAGATTAGAATGTGAGGAAGCAGATCGTCAGCTAAGAGCACTTGGTGGTTTGTGTAAGAATACTGAAATGGAGGATGGGGAAATCCACGATAATAAAAGGGGAAGTCGCAGCTTTGCATCAATTACGTGCAGACGTTGTAAAATCAACAGTATTCTCAGGGTCAAAAGACAATCCGTGAGAATTTACGAGCGCCCACTTCCCAAAGAAGAGTATCTTCAGTACGCAGTGATTTTTGAACTTAAAATTCCACCAGAAATTTCTCTTCTTCGTGACTTATTGGCTCTGCTAAAGTTTGAAGTAATGGGACAGCGAATATTTGGTGGACACCAAATAAGAAGAAGCGATTCTAGCAAGCCACCTCCAAATGAAAACTGGAGAGAATACATGAAGCGAAAAGGACCTACTGTAGACTACAAGTCAAGTAGCATACTTTGCATAGATCTCGTCAGTCCACGGTTGCCCACGTTAGGAACTTGTGTGGCAAAATTAGAGAACCCAGATGTGCTCGTGCAGCCGCTGGAAAAGTTTATCGTTAATAATGACCTTGACTGTGTGTACTACCACGAGAAACCCCTTTGGTTTCCAAATATTAAGAATTCGGCGAATATCTGCGTATTTCAGCTTGATACTGTGTGCCAGCCTGATGCTCTCACTTACAGTAACTTGCAGTGGACGGTTGGATCAACTAAGCACCCTCATAGTCAGGTTATTGCACAAAGCCAGGTCCTGTGTCATCGTCAACTTTCTCCAGAGGAGTATACTGCATTTGGAACTGTTCGCGCTGACGGTGATAGAATTCAAATACGAAACTTGTACCGAGAAATTTACGATCGTACCTTGTCGTTGCAAAAGGAACCTGTACTTTTGCTTATTCTTCAAGTCTTGTGGCAGGTAGGCCCACGCGGTGAGAATGGAATCCGAGAGCTGCATGAAGATTTTTTAAATTCGGAATTTTCTCTAGAGTTCATGTCCATGCTTGATGCCCTAGCTGACACATGTGAAGGGAACTACAGTGAGCCCCTGATTCTCATGATAGTTGTCATTATCACGGTTAGAATATTGGAGATAAACGTTGACGGATGTCAGGAAATGTGCTATAATTTACTCAGAAAGTCCAGAAATGTTATAAAGGATTGGGTGGACAGAATTGAGCAAAGTTTGGTAAAATCAGCCGAAAGTGAAGATCATACTTGTTTCAATTTTTTAAAGGCTCGTCTCTTGGAGGCAACAATCTGCTCCGTGTTTACCTACCACGTCTCCAGTGAAAACCTTGTGGAAATCGTAATTCAGTCTGAAGAAGACTATGTTTGCTGGCTGCACTCAGTATCTCGACTCCACCAATTAACGGAAGAGGAGCAATGCCACAAAAATATTTCGCAATTTGCCAAAACCCTATTAAATATTGCAAGAAATATTCCGTTAAAACTGGAGCTTGAGAAACACCTCAAGTCGGATAAAACCAAGAATTTAATGCTCAAAGGTCTTCATCTCTTCACTTGTGAAAGATGGTCCAAAGTAAAGGACTGCATTTCTAATTCTTCCACTTGGAAGATTTTCAGTGAGAAGGAAAATCCGCACGTAATATTTGGTGGATATGAAGAGGCCAGGCCGGGTTCCAAAGTGAAAACACAGCATTTTCTCAGTTTGGATCTTATCCAAGGAACTTTTCTCGTAAATGGTTTTCCTCCAACTACGCTTCCCTTTGTGATCCGGTCGCATCCTCTTTTTAAACGATATTTTAAAGATAGCAAGTTTCGGATTCAGAGATACTCCACTTGCGCTAGAACCGTTGACACGTTTCATGGAAGATACTACGATTTTGAGCTTACAACCAATCACGCCAAGGAGAAAGTTGAGGTGGCTGGTCTGGTCATTAGAGAAATTCAAGAAGACAACTCAGGAGGGAAGAGAGTGCTTGAAATGCTGGAATCTGTACTGTTTAGAAATGTAGTTGGGAGTTCATTTGTAGACAACTACACTCATTGGCTGGACACTGGCAAAAGAGAGGTTTACTTTAGACGTCTTCCAAAAAAGGATTCAGACTACACCCTACCGTATGATTACGTTCTTCAGCGAGATGACACAGGAAACTGGAAAATGTATGCTAGAGATAAGAAGTACTTGCTATCAATACGCTCGAGTGGATTCAATTTGATCGCTGAAGCGTTATCTAGATTAGAATCCAAAGACGAGATAAACATTCTTATGGATATTGTGACGGGATCGGTAACCGCAAAGTTACCCCGGTATAATATCAGCTTTAATCTTATAGGGAATGTTCTTCACAGCGTAGAGTATGCTAATTATCGTATTTCGGAAAACCAAAATCTGGGCACTCTTATAGGATTGTACCAAGGTCTGCTTCTGGAATTTGGGGTCAACCCAGACAAGTATTCGAAACGACTTCTTATTGTACCTCACGGTTATCTGTGCACTGAATTAATGAGTTTAAAGTATCATCACAATACCACCATCGATCTGAACAATTTGCGTCAACCACGTTTTTTTGTCTACGATTATGATACTGTTTTACGTCAGTTGAAAGCTGACAAAAGTCTAGACGCGTGGTTGCACCTTGCAGCATTGCATGCCACCACATCATCTTCATTGCCCGATCCATTTACGCAAATCACTGGGACAGAGCGTGCACTAGAGATACTGAAATCAGGTCATGTTTGGCCCACACAGCCATATGATGCGGAGGCACTGGAAACCTTGGAGCTAATACGCGATCTAGCCCCAAGGCGATCTTACTATGCGCATGGCATCAGCTTTTTTGGCGAATCCAGCAACAACGATAAGAAAGAAGAAAAAGGGCCAAGGGAGAAAATGGAGATAACGCAATGGCGTGATGTGGTACCCTCCCTGGCGGCACATGATGCGTATCCATTCATTGTGGACAGGCTGATTGAAAGTAGCGGAGTACTGTCGAAATGGCACGGTGAAAATACATCACCTCAGAAAGTAGAAACAAGAAAATATCACAAAAGGGACGATTATGAGACTGCCAAAAGGTCAGAGAAACTTCAGTTAAGATCGTATCAGAGACACCTGTCCTTTTACAATCAAGCCGCAATATTGCCATCCGAATTTTTCAAAAAATCGTGTCAAGAATATCTTGGCACTGGAGAAAAATTGAGGTATAATTTGAGGAGTACTCAGATTTCTAGCATTGCTGAGGGATTTTGTCTTAGAGAACTGCAAATAATTTCACAAACAAGACTAGTCAATACATTTGAAAAAAATTCCATGAAGCAATGGCAAAATAGCAAGTGTGATTTGGAATCGTATCTAATTTCTGACTCTCCCATTGCTCCACTCGTTATTTTTTCTGCCTCCGCCAATAATTCCTTGAACGGCTTACATTTGAAGGATCTCCTCAATATGGAATTTACAATCAATTGGTTGCAGTTGTACGCGTGGGCAATAAACAAGTCATGTGGCCAGGGACCAGCTTTTACCATAGTTTTGTGTGCTCTCGCGTACAGAGGGGAGGCACCATTGCCGCAGATTATGCATTTGCATCACATTTCCAAATTAGCTGAAACGGAAGAGTTTCCTGAGGTTCCAGCTTTTGCTAGTCCATCATCAGTGGTATCAAAATATGCGACTGTTTCAAGATCCGGAAATGATTCTGTTTGTGAAGAAGAAAGTGTAGAAAAAGATCTCATAGTTCCCACAGACTGTGTGTATGAGCCTGAAGAAATCCAGACAATTCTGGAGAGTAACATGACTCCCTTAGATGCGTATGGAGAAGAAGGACCTGGTTTAGATGAACATTTGGCAAATGTGCGTGCCGACGCAATACGCATTGCTACAGAATTACGTTCTTATTGGCCGTGTCAAAGCATTTCTAAACAAAATCCGAGAATACAAGACCTCTTCAAAGACTCCAGTTTAAGATTTAGGGATGGATTGGACGAGGTCAACAAAAAGATTGCTTACTGGTATCGTAATCAAGAGTTTAATAATTTTGTCGAAAAAGTTCAAAGCAAACTCACGCTGTTTTTGAAAGCGCGGCTGGATAAGGAAGACATCATAGAAGAAGTCCAGGAGTTGTACAATCCATTTAAGTTTTTACAACTGGAACAGACGGCAATACAATTGAATGTAATTGTAGATGGCGTAAAGCAATTGAATTTGTTCGAAATGGTGACTAATCTGCCAATGCTGGACGAAGCAAATATCATATTCCAGTCTGGACAATGGCCACAAAAGGAAGAGCTGGCTGGAAAAGACTTTACAGAGCAGAGAAATTTATATGAAGGGAAGATAGAAAAGCTGTTGCAAGATATTACACTTGCAGTTCAAGGAGCTGATGATGAAATTGAAAAGAAAATTGTTTACAGGGCTGGTGTAGCCCCTAGAGTAAAATCCACAATGATTTTACAGTTTCTCAACAAAAATTCGCTACGGGATTCTGTGAATAATAATCCACTCTGGATTTACGTTGGAGCGCTGGGCGTTCTCTGGACCCATTTAAAGCGACTCAATCGTTGCATTGCACTCCAAAGAAAAGGCGACACCAGCACTTCAGACGCGAACGCAGAGCAAGAGACTTTTGGGCATGATGGCTGGAGTCCAAAGCATTTCCCAGAATGGCTTCTGCTGGAATTGGAATTGGACATAATGATAAAACGGAAGCAATTTAACGTTGCACTTCAAATGATGAGAATGCCGGATGAAAAGAATGGAGTTATGCAATTAAACATGGGTGAAGGTAAAACTTCAGTAATTGTTCCAATGCTTTGTGCAACCCTGTCTAGTGAAAACGTTTTATGCCGCGTTACCATTCTCAGCTCAATTTTCAAATCAAATCTAAACATTCTCCGATTTGCAATTGGTGGTCTGTTGAATCGACGTGTGTACACATTTCCTTGCAAAAGAAACATTAAATTGGACATGGAAGAAGCAAAGGTACTGATGAAGGTTCTGGAAGAGTGCTTAATGGCAAAGGGAGTCTTATTAACAGTCCCCGAGCACCGTTTCTCATTTCGTCTGTTAGCTTTGGATAAAATCATGAAGAGAGAGTTTCAACTTGGAGAGCAATTATTGCATATTGAAAATTGGCTGAGGTACTTTTGTCGTGACATTTTGGATGAAAGTGATGAACTTTTCAACGTCAAATATCAACTAGTGTACAGCTGCGGCACTCAAAGTCCCGTTGATGGCGACAGTCTCAGGTGGACAATTTGTCAAGAGATTCTCAATTCTGTGAAAAGTGTGGCTGGCAAAATGCAAAGTAAGTACGGCAACAGTGCCATTGAATTTGACAAGGTCAAGCAGTCTGTGTCTCCGGAGCAGTTTACAACTTGTCGCTTGCTCACTGATAACGATGAATGCTTAGATGAGTTGAAAGATATGATTGCAGAGGATTTGCTAACACGCTTTTTGAAATTTGATGGGATGCAAAGAAGAGTGGCAAAGCTGTTTATGACACAGGATATAATCTCTGAGGAAAATCACGACCTTATATTGAAAGGTCTCCAGGATAAACCTGAATTGTTGAACAAGCTTTTACTAGTTTCTGCCTACCTGAGAAGAGAAATTCTGGCTGTTGCACTGAGAAAACGGTGGCGAGTAGAGTATGGAGTCAATCCAACTGGAGAGAGGTTAATGGCTGTGCCATTTAGGGCAAAGGACGCGGCAGTGGAGAGAAATGAATTTGGACATCCTGACTTGGCAATTGTGCTGACTCATTTGAGTTATTATTACTCTGGGTTGAATAGTGCTCAACTGAAGGAATGCTTCGAGTTGCTGAAGAATAAACGAGATGGTGAGGAAATTTATGACTATTGGGTTGGGAAACTACTTCCTGACACTGTTCCAGCAAACATGCCTTTGTTTCAGCAAATTAATTTGACGGATACTGATCAGTCTTGGAAACTATTTAAGATTTTGAGAATGCACAAAGATGCCATTGACTTTTGGTTGAGTTATAAAGTCTTTCCTCGCGAGTCCATGCAGTTTCCAAGCAAGATTTTCTGTACAGGATGGGACCTTTGTCACGAGAGAAATCGGTTTCCAATCACTGGATTTAGTGGAACCAATGATACAAAAGATTTACTGCCTTTGACAACTAGCCAACAGGATTTGGAGGAGTTGATGAATACAAATGAGGAAGTTGAAGAGGCATTACTATACCCGCGAAATAACGAAAATCACAAGGGATTTAGGATGGGAGTGACATGTCAGGAAATTTTAACCGCGCTGAAGAATGATTCCATGAAAATCCTTATTGATGCGGGTGCCATCATGTTGGAATGTGATAACGAGCAGGTTGCAGATCTCTGGCTGGGAACTGATTCGGATATTAAGGCAGTAATTTACTTTGACCCCAGTGGAGAAGCAGTGGTTAAATGTCGAGGCGAAGGTAACGAAGATGACGACCGTGGACATATTGACGTTCGTTTGGAAGAGTCTCCGTTCAAATATAACCTAGGCGAATGTGGCGTATTCTTGGACGATCAGCACACTCGAGGAGTAGACTTTAAGTTTCCTGATAAAAGTAGAGCCTGTGTGACAATCGGGAGCAGGATGAAGCGGGAGAAATTGGTTCAAGCTTGTTTAAGAATGAGAAAGTTGTTAAGCGGACAACATTCAGTTACTTTCTATTTATCCCACGAAGCGCATGGTAAAGTCAACGGAGGAGCTATTGAAATAAACACTGAGGACGTTCTAGACTGGGTAAGGCAAAATACCCTAGAATTCAATCAGGATGGGTTACCCTATTTATGTCTCAATGGGCTCAATTATGTGCAAAAATTAGTTGCTGAAGATCTGCTCAATTTTCCATCTCATGCGATACCACTTCATTCCCCTACAAACAAATCCAATGCAATGCTGGAAATACTGGCAAAACAGTGTAGCAACGATGAAGTTACCAAACTCATGGACATGTATGGAGAGTACTCGAAAAGGCAGTGTTTAGTAGATGTTATTCCTGCTTGGTTTGAAATGACAAAAAACAGACTGATTGCCTTAAATGGAAATGGATCACCGCTTCCAGCTGCTATTGTTTCCAACTTTGGAAAAGTTGAGGCGGCCCTTGTAGAAAAATGCGTAGATATTTGTAAAGACAGGATGGTTTTCTCTAGCTGTGGTGCTCATGTCCTGGAAGAAGAACAAGAGAAGGAATTGCAAATGCTGAAGGAGACAGAAGTGGAAGAGGAGAGGGAGGTTCAACGAGCCGGTCCGCCTGCACATGTCACTCCACATTTACATGATAATGTAAAGTTGGCGATTTTGAAGGGAAACAATGAACTGAAGAGAAGGCCAGGGATTGTGCTACTGAGCGAGATATTTAAATACACAACTTTTTGGAAGGATGTTCAACCAGAGTGTTGGGGTGAGCAAGTATATGTTACGGAAGATTTTGCCCGTGTAATACAAACTAATAAAGGCGCTTACTCCTCTACGAATTTGTATTTGAGACCGATCCATTGGGTGGCTTCCCAAAAGCGTGAAGGTAATGAGATGACGTTATTATTAGTGCTCAGTCCTTTTGAAGTGAATGAAATGATGCCATTTTGGAGAAACAAAGAGGCAGCCATGCAACTTCACATGTTCTGTCGGAGAAGATTCCAGAACCAAGATTTGCTTATTAATAAAACTGTACTTGTGATGCCTTCTAAAGAAGGCAGTTGGAAGACTATTCAAACCAGTAGTAGGGCTTTGGCTTGCCTTTCCGTGGCCAGTGCTAGTTTGTACTTTGGAAGTGACAAAGAAAAAGAAGTGTACATACATTTTTTAAGTGTCAGACAAAGTCGAAAAGAAGATGAAGAGGAAGATGGAGACTTTAATTTTAAAAGAGATCCTACGCAAATGGTCAAGAATATCTTATCAAGTCGACATCCCATCGTCAGTCAAGTTTCTCATGTAATCCAGACTTTGGATGAAATTTAAAGGGGCCAAATTTTATTCCGATATAACCGTCATAATATTATTCGTTACCAACTAATTAATCCAAACCTAATTTAATTCATCTTTTTGTTGTAGTAATATGTTTAATCAATTCATACCCTGCTATTTTCATAAGGTTTACTTGTATGTATTGCTTTAAACTGTGTGACTGATTGTATGCATTTACAAATTATGAAATACCTATACTCTTTATTACAAATTTATTATTATTTACAAATTATTATTGTATTAAGTTTCAATAAAATAGATAAAGCATAACGATTGATGATATTCT
Source organism: Lepidocyrtoides sp. E14 (assembly GCA_027743805.1). Taxonomy (NCBI): domain Eukaryota; kingdom Metazoa; phylum Arthropoda; class Collembola; order Entomobryomorpha; family Entomobryidae; genus Lepidocyrtoides; species Lepidocyrtoides sp. E14. Next base: position 44,134 of record JAHZMZ010003222.1, on the reverse strand, counting down.
CAAAAGTAAAAAAAGGGAAACGGTTACATTAATTATTCACTTGCTACGTCCTTAATTTTCATATGGACGCATATTTGTACTAGCCTAATAGTTTTATATTGACATTGGTTCACGCAACTCGCGTCAAAAGAGCACAAAAAGTTACTAACGGCAATTTTAGTACATTTTTAGTATAAAATAAAATACTTTAATTTTATTTCACACATTATTGTCATAAAATTTTTGTATCATTGATTGGTTGCATCACTGTGCTGGCATACGACTACGACTGAAGCCCCTTACAGTACAAAATGAGTGACGAGAATATCAATCAAGTGGACGACGATTATTTCTACGTGGAAGGCGAGGAAGTCGGTGGTGACGTTGTTGCAGAGGAAAGAGAAGCAGTAGTAGATCAAGATCAAGCTGAACCGGAACCTGACGACAACACATATTATTATGATCTTGATATTGTTGATGCAGAGCCAGATGGTGATCAGCCTGCGGACAATTATGATTATGACAACTATTACAGGAATTCTACCGGAGATGATGGACAAAACTACTATTACCAAGATGATCAATATTACGATTATGATGGAAATCCATACGATTCCAACGACCCGGGTAGCGCAGGTGGATTTTCCTCCTTTGATCGTGGAGCAGAGTCATCCAATAATGAGGGTTACTGGAACGATGATTACTGGCAGGATTACACTCCAGATGGGGAATTAGATAATGATTTGGAAGAAAGTCGTGAGACAAAATCAGACGAAACGGAATGCGATGATACCATCCCCAACAATAACGCTTCTGAGGAAACCAGTGAACCGCCACCGGACGAAAGCTCAAAAGATAAGACTACTTCGTCCAACGACAAACAGACAGCCAGACCGAAGCCTGTGGAACTTGGAAAAAGATCGTTCCGATGGTTTGAACGAAAACTTCTCGTTCAGCAGATACCCCAATCTGAGGAGAATCTGAGAAGAAAACGTCTTCTGGAAAAGTGTCAAATGGTAAGAAAAGTGAGCAAGCCAGTGGTAACCATTTTTGGAACAAAGTCAACTGACGCTAAAATAATCGGGTCTGGGAGAGAATCAAAGCAAAGTGTCAAGGGAGCTGATGAACAAAAAGTCTTGGAGAAAAAGGTGAATGTAGATTCGGACAAGGAAGAAACTGACCGTTCAATCGCATTTAGAGACTACACAGATCGAGAATGGGCAGTAAAGAATACAATCGATTTTTTGACCACTCATGGGTGCACATCCTCCAGTTCGTACTCGTATAAAAGCTCTTTGAATAGAGTGGCACGAGAAACCCCAGATTTTCGACTGAACCTGTACCAAGAGCGGCTTCAGCGAAGAAGAAAAGGCATTGGTAATGCTGCAGCAGCGCCAGAGATCACATCGGCTCTTAAACGACACGCTGAAAGAGCTATTTGGCGAGCCGTGATAGATAACACAAAACCTCGCTATCCTCTTCCACGGTTTATTCTTCCACGACATCGCTACCTGAAAAAGGTTCAAGCCCAATTTGTTGGTCCTGGCAGTTATGATGATGTTTACGAGAGCTCAACAAAAGCGAGACAAATGAAACTGCCGAGTACCTGGGCTACCTGTACAGCACGATTTCCCAAGGAAAAAGATGCTGACAATGGAGCTGGTGGAAAAGAGGGAACAGCCACTTTGCTAGATCCATGGACAGCTTGGGACGCTGCAAATCATAAGCATAAATATCCAGGCACATACATTCCATTTGAAAGCACCCCAAAAAATTTCCGAAAGGGACTACTGGAATTTGGCTCCCGTGTTCCGCCAAACGCCTATAATATCAAGTCTCCTTTGGAAGAGTACATTAAAAAGCAAACATCAACTAGAGGTCCGTATGACTGCTATACTCCGTCAAGGGGAGTAATTCCTTATGGATACCATATGTCTCAAAACGACGATGAGCAAGGTCGTCTGGGCCCAGGCTCCTATGAAATTCGAACAAGTCTTGTTAAAGATATGCACGATTGTTACAATTTTTTCAAGGGAAAATTTGGAAAGGCGCAAAGAGAAAAAATGTTTGGATTCAAAGCGGCTTTTGAGAATCCCCTGTGGCCAAAGGTGAACAGTAAAATGCCTGCAGTTGGACAATATGATCCCGATATAGATGTCATTGGTCACGACCATGAGCAAAACATGGCACCCTTTAAAACTCAAGCTGGATTGAAAAAACGAGATGTCAAGAAGCCCGACCTTGTTGCACCCGATTACTACTTTTTTGGAAGTGGAACCACTTGGACAGAGCCACCAAGAGGATCGACTCTGGGAAGCGTATTTCGATCGAAAACGGCGCAAGTAATGCCACCAAAAATGCATCTTATTATGAAAGAACGGAACAAGCCTACACATCCAAAGTTGGATTTAGAAGGGGCGGGACAGGGATATCAAGTAGAAGAGCATTATGCGAATGATACCCCAGTAAAACATACATACGTACTAGAAGACTGTAAGGATCCATGTCTTAAGCCCAAAGGTGGACCAAGGGTGGATCCTTACGCAATTCCTGGAAGTGGGGTTGTTGAAAGCTGTTGCGGAGATAAAGGAGACAAAAGGGTGACTATGAACGGTGGAAGAGGGCCTTGTTACAGCTGCAGCTAGCTGTTAAATTTTAATATCATCAGGTGGCCAGTCGTTTGTACTGATTAAATGCATAACAGAGACTAAAAATATGTTGATGCTTCATTTTCAAAGTAGTAGCATTCATTAAGATATTATGTAAATGCACTAAAATGTGCGTGCTGTGGTTTCTATTATTTACTTCAGTAAGTTTGAATAGTGCTCGAAAGTGAATCTTTAGCAAAGTTACTCTCAAAACTGAGAAGTGCAGCACTTCAATCAAGTGCTCCATAGAGAGAGAGATACCATCGTGCTCAACTCATTATCTGAGCTGGTACATACATACTAGCCTAACCCACTATTTACTTTTCCTTTAAGTGTCGCAACTTTTGCCGTTCACCAGACCTTACAAATGAACTGAACAATAGCTTCCCAAAAAGCACTGCAAACGATCCGTACAGCACGCTAAAGGCTATGATACTGGTTCGGTGCCTAGCACATGGATAGCCAATTCCTAAAAGTGAATTCCAAATAAAACACATACATAAATTCAGAATACATATACATAAAGTCACTTGTCAGTTGCGATAACTTCAGCGAATATTTACGCGAAAATGCAAATTAATGCTTCCTATAACCTACCTTGCAGGAAGAATGAGGTAAAGTTGACAAAAAGTCCGAATATCATCTGCGCAAATTGCAGCACTGTAATTAGTCTAGCAAATTGAACAGGGACGTACGCACATATTGTCTGAGGAGAATGAAGAAAGTAAAATTTTTAGTGACACAGCGAATGATCAAACGAGAGTGGAATGCTTAATGCATACTACACAAGTACCTTGAGAGCAAAGTATGGATACATCAATGCGTGGACAGCATAGTTGAGAGCACCGTACCAACGACCTATTGGTTCCATAAGAGGTGCTGCGAAAATTCCATTTGTGATTGTGAAACAGGTAGCTGTTAATAAACTACTCATTTCATGGTGATTAACACTTCATAATTCGCACTCACCTACTGCACATGTGACGACAAGTGTAGCCAAATGATGATACCACTGGAGAAATATCAAGGGCCTTTTCCTCAAAACGATGAAGACGGTGTCTCCCAGCTCCCAAACTTTGGATAACACGAATAACAACCCCCACAGCACATTTGGCAGGTTTAAGCCTTTTCTGTCAAGACAAAAAAAAATATTTCCTTTTCAACTTCAGTTTCAACTGAACAGCAGAACCGCAAATTGAATTGGAAAACTTTTTTTGCAAACTCCGCCTTCCATTTTTTCCAAATACCTACTTCATAACTGCAACTTACTTGACGCAAATGCTGTCATAAAACCCATTTTCCCTGTGAAGCAGATAGAAAAGTGGTGGCGTGACACGTGCAAAACCGAAGATGGAAAAGATTGCTAAACTGATATTCCAAAAGAAGAGGGCATATTTTAAATCAAAGGGCTCTCTTGTTTTCATCCAGTGTTGCAAACTGAAGATTAGGATTACATAAAGAGTTCCAATGTAAAGCGACCAATGCCAATATAGTGCCACAAAGTTGTTCCAAAACAAAATGTCAACTCTCTCAAATTCGAAACTTGCTAGTGTGGGTGGATTATCGAATTCCCAGCCATTGAGAGCAACTATTTCATTCAGACTGGTATTTCTCATAATTTATTCGCGATTCTAACTTGGTAGTAATTTCTGCTAACTACTACTACTTTAGTAAACTAATTAATTATACCACTGTTAGCTTAACTGTTTACGGAAACTACGACTCCTAAACTAACTTTTCAGCTACACGTAGTATCATATTATGTACTTTCAGTAGAAAGGCAACAATTGAAAAGTAAAATTAGCTAGAAAAATGAAAGTGCAGGAAATTGATACTGCATCAAGAGAAAAGAAAAACGAAAACGTCGCAATGCAGTATAGTTGTATTTGAATGCTGGCTGCCTACAGATAATCAGTCTTCACAAAATGCTTATTATGCAGTTGAGCGAGCTGCGTTTTGGCAAAGGTTCCATCGTTTCATAAACATTGCCGTTATCTGACGGAAAGAATGACTATTATGACAATGTGATGACATGACTTGAATAAAATTATGTCAAAAAGCCCATGCATACATTTTTTTACGCCTATTTGCCGTTGTCTTTGTTTTTTTATAAATGCTTGCCGTGAAAACACAAAAGTAAGACGGCCACTTTCCTAGTAATTGGATAATGCATTTGGCAGAACCACACGGACCAGTAGCTTCATTTCAGGTAGACCAGAAATGTGAAGACTTACAAACATGTAAATACTCAAACTGGAATCAGCTTTTTTTCCAAAAAAAAAAATACAAAATAGAACATGCATCGAAATTTAAGTCTATGATTTATAAGTTAATTTTCTCTGCACAAAGCTGAAGAGTAGAGACGGCATTAGTTTAGTATATGGCATGCACCGTAGGCCTTGCGCGTAAAATGCACTTGATATGATAACTAGCCTAGCCTACGCCTACGGAGATGTTAGTGGGTCAATCCAAATCCAAGTGTGAAAAATTCCACGCACAACCTCGTGATGGTATGAATGCTAGAGTCATACACTTTGACATACCAGGCTCTTCGGCAGATATGGTGGCCCTTAAAAGGGCCTTTGGGTTCTCCGTCAATCTTTTTCTAAAAAGCCTTTATATTATTACCTTCTATCGAAAGTGCGGACGTGCAGGTAGGAGTATAGATGCATTTTACTTTTCTGCTAGTGAACACACCAGCCTCACACATACTACTACATAGTGTAACTGCTGCAATTTATTATCTCTCGCGTCCGTACTTTCTGTATCAGCCGAATGTTCAACTCAGTGCCAGGGTATAAATACTGGTAGTTTTTCAAACGCATGTGATTGTAGACATTTTCAGATTACCATTCTGAAGCTTATATCTTGTGCAAGGAGACATTCACAGTCTAAAGTAACCCGATACGATGGGAAGTAAAGGCCGTAAGATGGCTGAGGTGGTGAAGACTTCAACCAAGTCTAGGTCCAAACGGGCAGGACTGCAGTTTCCAGTGGCTCGTGTCCTTCGGCTGCTGAAGAAGGGACATTATGCTGAGCGGGTCGGTGCTGGAGCGCCAGTCTATCTTACTGCAGTATTGGAGTATCTGACAGCTGAGGTATTGGAGTTGGCAGGAAACGCTGCTCGTGACAACAAGAGGAGCCGTATCATACCTCGTCATCTCCAGCTGGCTGTCCGTAACGACGAAGAGCTCACTCGGCTTCTCGCTGGCGTCACCATCGCTGAAGGTGGAGTTATCCCCAACATTCATGCTGTACTCCTTCCCAAGAACAAATCGGAAAAGAAAGGCGTCAAGTCTGCTGAATAACAAGGTCACGATTCTGCCTGCCCACGGAAATAATCCAACGGCCCTTTTAAGGGCCACCATCATATACGGAGAGCATGCAAGTATGTTTCAAACGCTAGCTAACATATAAGTAAAGCCTCTATTGGTTCAATAGGAGTTACTGTAGCTATTAAACTCAAGTGCTTCATGGTAAATCCTGATGACACTTAAGCTGTTGTCTCAGCATATTTAGGAGTCATAATAATTTATTAGGCGTTAGTGACGGATTCTTGGCTGGGTCCTTTGCCAGATTAACAAAAGTGTTAGAACAAAGACTTCATCATATTATGTAGGTGCTGCTACTGCTTCTGGAGTGTCGGATACACACTGCATACCTTTAGTTCTAAATTAGAACTTCTAATACATGGGATCCCGGGATGCCGAATGCCGGCCCAGTTGGCCACACTAATGCAAAAATGATTGTAAAAACACATGTTCATTTTTTCTATTTCCTCGTGCACTAGTGCATTCGTGAAAACATTAGGTATGTGTGAATCTCCTCTGGCGGAAGACAAAACATTTTTGTACATTTTACTGTCCCCTAATTGTCAGTAATCGTTAGCATAATATAAGACTAGTACTTGGCTGATACTTGATACACTTCTTCTAATTGAAGAGCTATTATGGTTAATGATCCATTGACAAAATGGCACTGGTCTGTATCTGTCACTTTTTGAAAACCGTGCCATGCAAAATTATAACATAAATATTGTAGCGCGCTCTTATGATTAATTGCAGTTAAAGCTAAACTGGGAGACAGGATAGCAGTAAAAATTCGTGTAAATTGTCAACTGCCATGGCTGACGTATTCAGTGTCCCTGTAAAAAGTCTCGTACGGACAGAGGAATCGGACGAGGAAGAAAAAAATGAAAGCAATCCTCCCAAGCAACATTATTATTGCATAGATAACAATGGTGGGGAATTATAATTATGCTGGCATATTTTTACACGTTTGAATAATGCACGTAAAGATTACTACATTGCTGTTACATTTTTATACAGGCTTTACCCCTTCCAGTGACAGCGACAGCGAAACGGACACGTCAGTGTCTATATCAGCAACATCCTGCTCCTCCCCCACAAATGAAACAATTCCTGTAGTAGAAATGGAGTATAGAGATTTCAGGGTTCCAAAGAACATCATAGAAGAAACCATTTATCATTTATTTCTTCCAAAAAGACTTCCAGACACGGCACAGGCTAATCTTGCCGAAATTGAAAACTGTTTCCTACAACACATTGCTGACATTTGTAATGAAGCCCTTCGCTTCAAGAAATTACTTTCTGTGAGCAAAATGATGTCATCCTGGAAATCAGTTCAGCCAAAGAGCTCGCAAGATCGGAACCGTTTTGCTCAGCGGTTTAGTTACGAGCTTAACAATATGGAGGCTGGTGATACGCTTCCAATTTATGTTAGAAAACAAAATTCCACTCTTTTGATTTCCAAACTTACTGATGATGACAAAGACGGTGAGAATAGAGAAGTGGAAGGGAATACCTTCTTGATTGAGACGTTTAGAGCGTGTTTGCCTTCAGAAACAATCATGTCTTGTGTTGGATCCTTGCAAGTTACTTATCCTGAAACGTCTGACCTCATCTATAATTCGAAAATGCTGCGTTCCAAAGTATTTGCAAGGCAGCTTCACGAACTAGCCGAGGAGGAGTTCCAAGTGTCTATGAGCTCTTCTTCAAAAGCTTATAAGGATTTTATCGAGAATCGGGAAGTTGCTGATCCCTTTCTTGTATCTGACTGGTTGGTTGCGCTGTTGGTGCCTTCTTGTGCTCAAAGCACATCACAATCAGTCCGAATCACCAAAAAAATTAGGGACGAAGTTAATTGCAAAAGGTCTGGATTGTTAAAATGATGTACGCATATTTTTGTTACAACTGATCAAACATGTAGTAAAAAAAATCCATAATTTTTTTGTAGATCAGCTAAAGCTATACCGTTTCGTCGCTCGGGAATGTGGACATCAGTAAAAGTCGCCTTACACTTGAAACTTCTTCACGTAATTGAAAATGAAAATGACGCCAAAATCGTCTACAAGTGTTTACTCCTTCACGTATTATCTGACATTACAAGGCAGTACAACGAGGAATGCGGTCGCAAGATTGACATTGATCTTTCCGGACAAATGATTGCAAAGTTGGGAAGAAGGGTTAGAAAACTGCAAAAAATGGCATGTGAAAAGCAATCGGAATACGTGGAGGAAATTAAATATCTTTGGTCCACCACATTAAAGTTAGCTCATTCTGTGGTATCCTCACTGAACGAGAAAATGAAAGAAATCTGGAATGAAGTTTGTGCCGCCACAGCTTCAGACATTATTGAGCCCATCAATAATAGAGCAAATCTTCAGTTTCAGGATGATTTGCTTCACTACATTCCCTGGTTAAATGATTATATTGCTAAACAAGTTAGCTCTGCCTCAGTGGCAAGTAAATTTTCCAAAGATGTAAAGAGCTCACCGTCAAACTCTCCTCTTCGTCACTCTAAGAGTAAGCCAGGATCCCTAGAAATTCTGGACCGGTTCGTAAAACTGGAGAATATACTGGCAAAAAGTGAGCTTCTTGAAAGCAAGATTCAGCGACGAGTTTGGCTGTACGACACTGAAAGATTTATAAAATTCCAGCTAATGGAGCAAGTTGTCAAAATATCATCTCTCGCGTGCTTGAAAACTTACTCGAAAACTGTTCTCGATCTTTTACAAGCATATGTCAAACAAGCTGCTTTACACTACGCTGCAGTCAAATGTGAAAATCCATTGGGTTTTGGTCAAATGCTACTTTGTAGTCTGAAAATTGTCCAAATTCTTGATCGAATTGCCATGAAAGAGCATCCGTTAGTACAGGAATATAAATCTGGGGTTAATCCTGGTACGTTTGATAAGCTTCTACTACCCCATGCTGAGGATATGGCATTACTGGATGAGATGCTGGACTATTTTCGACAACGGGACTTGAAGGCTCAATATCCTGGAATATTGGAAAATTTGCTGACAGACGTGTCTGCAAATGCGTTGGCGGTTAGATTTGCAGAAGGAAGGGAAGAAATGAGCATGCTTCACAAGAAAATAATGGTAGACACTGAAAACAGCATAAAGCAAAAGCAGGACCAAGTAGAGAAGAAAAGGGAGGAATGCATTAAAATCAGAAATGAGCTGGAGGAAAGGAAGGAATCGTGCAAAATGTGTAAAGCAATTGAAACGCCGGTGGAGGAGAGTATAGTTTCGGAAGCGACCAAATGTGAGGAATGCACAAAGCTGGAGGAAACTCTAGAACTGAAAAGAATCTCAGTTCCAGTGTACGAACGACTTCTTCCAGTAGAAAAACATTTGCAATACGTTGTGGTATTTGAGTTGCTGATTCCCGAGGAAATCAAAAATTTGCGAGAGGCTCTAGCTCTGCTAAAATTTGACTTGTTGAGAGAACAACCAAATAAAATGAGCAAGTCAGGTGAGGTACAGCTGAAGTGGGCATACTTTAAAAATCTGCAGAGTTACAGAAACACCAGCGATCAAGCAAAGGAGAGCACTCCACATCATCAACTCAAGGTAAATCTCAGGAGCAAGTTGCTTCCCACCTCAAGCACCCATCATACCCGGATAAAGAATCCAGATTTGTTGAGCCCTGAAGCTTTAAAAACGGGCAATGATGAGCAATGGCCTTTTGTGGTGCCTAATGGAATGGATTGTGTGTACCACTACACATTTCGGAATTATTTGGGTGTTAACAAACCTGGAAAACTCTGCACCTTTCAAATGGACACCACAAAAAGCACTGTTTCTGCCAGCAATGAACATTTTGATTCTTATGCCACTCTTCAATGGGCGCTTGAAGGAACTACACATAGCCAAAACAGAATTATAGCAGAATTTTCTGCAACGCATCATCCGGAGCTTATCGCTTTTGGCTCGCTCCGAGCAGGTCATCGAATCCAGTTAATGAATTTGTACAGATTTTTGCAAAATAGGCAACTACAGCTAGAGAAAGAACCTGTGCTAGCGTTGATACTACAAACGCTATGGGAAATTGGTCCAAGAAAGGTACAAAAAAACTGATCTTAGTTTTAAAAGCAATCATTTGATAAAATGTACTCACATTTAGTTGCATATTATTTGGTTTATTCAATTCTCTAATTAAGGATTACAACGCTGGAGAGCGAGAAAGCCATTTAGATTTCCTGGATAACGAGTTCACGGAAGAGTTTATGCAGCTTCTTGAGAAACTCGTGGAAAGCAACGAAACAAATTACGCAAATCCCCTGGTACTGGTGACCACCGTGGTAATTGCATGTCGAATACTTGAGCTCAACTCACATTTCCGAGAAAGATGTTCTAAGTCTTCTGAGGAAATGCAGAACGTGTACAGACTCCTGGGTGGCCATGATTCAAAACGAAATGAGTAAAAAGTTTGAGCTCGTAAAATACGATGACGCAAGTAACGACGTTAAAAATGAAGAACGGAATTTGAATAGAATGCTTCTGGAAATTACCATTTGCTCAGCACTAACTTATAACGTGTCCAGCTCTCTGTTTGATCACGTTTTACAAAACGGTCAAGACTTGATGAACTGGTTCGACACGATATCCAGATTGTATGAGCTTTCTCAAGAACGTGAACTCTGTGAAGAAACTCTCTCCCCATTTAGTCAACTACTTTTGGAAATGGCCAGGGATGTACCACTGAAACTAAATTTGGAAACGAGGTTGTCCTCCTCATCAAAATTGAAGGATCTCTTTGTAATATCCCTCCACCTGTTCAGTTGTGAGAAATGGGACTGGGCGGCTGGGGCTGGAACATGGCAGCTAATTGAAGATAATCCATTTTCCAACATTGTTGTGGGAAAGTATCAGGCTGATCTGTTGACATTTGATCTTTTACAAGGAAAATTTCTAGTGAATGGCTACTCCCGCTCTGGCATTCCAGTAAGCATTCTAAACAATCCCTTGTTTGACCTATACTTTCGTGGCACAAGAAAACTGAAAGTAGTTCAGGATGGAGTGCAGAAAAATGGTCTTGTATTATTCAGAACAACAGACAAGTTTCACGAGAAACACTATGAATTTGAAGTTAATATTTCATCAGAAAAAGTGACAATTCGGGAGATTCAGGAGGACAATGTTACAAAATTGGAGCTACTAGATCCAGAAAGATTTCGTGGAATTTTGGGAGATGAACATGTGTACCAATATTGTCACTGGATTGACTTGAATAAAAAGCTTGTGCATTTTCGAAAAATACCCAATCACGAGACTGACTACTCACTGCCGCCAGAATTTCAGCTGCAAACACATGAAAAAACCAAGTTGTGGTTACTCCATGATGAGATACATGATAACTACGTATTTAATATGAAGTCAAAAGGATTCGCTGTTGTCTCTGGATCTTTCAAAAGACTGGACCAAGGGAGACATATTAATATAGTCATGACATGTGAGACTGATGAAGAAAAGAAGTCAACAGGCCAGGTCATTGTAAAATTACCCAGATACCGCTTAAACTTTATTTTGCGAGACGATGGCAATTTATACTCTACGGAATACAAGGGTTTTAAGGTGGCGTACAATCAATCTCAAAAGGGAACACTGATTGGTCTTGTCCATGGTCTTTTACTTGATAACATTGGTGAAAATATTTCTACATGTGGAGGAAATATAGTGAAACGGTTGTTGGTCGTGCCTCACTCCAACATAACAGTCATGTCTAGAAATTCCCATCATCATCGTACAAAAATTGACCTAGGTCACTTGCGACAACCACCCTTTTTCAGCTATGAGCTGGATCCCGTCCTCAAACGTCTAAAGGCCGATAAAAACAAATGTGCTTGGCTGTACCTGGCAGCTCTGCATGGCTATACATCAAGTGGTGTGCCCTGTCTAGTAGACCCTTTTACTGAAATCACAGGGACTGAGATGGCAGTCCAAATCATTCAGTCTGGATGTGTATGGTCATGCTCCCCCTACGATACTGAGTCATTAAGTAGCCTGGATATGATTCGAAAGTTGGCACCAAGAAGAGAGTACTACGGTCAAGGTTTCAGAATGCCTTTACGCTCACCCCGAAAGCGGATCCCGGATATTGCTGATGACACATCAAAGGAAAAAATGGAGACAATAGAGTGGCCGTTCAGCTTACCACCCATGGCATCATATGATGGATATGCTATAATAGTAGATCGGTTATTGAAAGATTCCAGCAGACTAGGGATAATGTACCCCACCGCTGCTGTAGAGGAGTCACTGGTTCTTGAAGAAACGGATCCATTTGTGAAAACTTACAAATTTTCAGAAAAATTGCAGTTGAGAGCTTACTACCGTCACTCTTCAGCTTACAACAAGGCGTCGCTAGTAAAAGCCAACTTTTTCCAGACGCCAGTATCGAAAATTAATGACAATTTTATCGAACCTGAGCTGCTCACTCGGCAGCGTCAAGAGATCAGAGAGGTTGAAGATGAGGATAGTGATTACAATAATAATTTAAATTTACAAATGTTACTGAGAATGAGCCAAGCAAGAATCGTTGGCACACTGGAAGATCCCGTTAACGGGTCACGAAGAAAGAGTGACTTGTATCTGTTTCTTATTGGACCACGTAATGCAGAAGAAACGTGTAAAGATGAGCTGCTACATCCTGCTTTGCCAATTCCTGAATTTTCCACTGGCATTCCTCTCAATGATCTCCTGGACACTGACTTGAAACAAAACTGGCTCAAGTTTTACATGATGGCAGTACACTGGACAGGATCTGTGGAAGCACGACAGGCCTTTTCTATTGTGCTTAGTGCATTGGCTTATCGTGGGGCTAATTTTCAACAACTCTTAAACTTACATAACATATCGGTACTCGCGGAAAATATAAATTTTCCCATCCTTCCAGAGCCAATTCGTACATGCATGTTTATCGACTACAACAGTAAAGGTGCTGCAGATTTTGACGAAAGGAAAATCAGAAAATGTCTAGAGGAACATGGGAAAAAGGGTCTAAAATATAAGATATCGTATCAACATGGTCAGCAAGTCAGAGAAGGTGATGGCGACTACAAACTGAGAAAGCAAGAAGCAAAACAGGAAATGGAGGACCAAATTGACATAATCATTAAAAAGCTGAAAGAATTATGGCCATGTGAGAAAGTATCGAGAAAGAAGCTGGAAGAAATTCATGCTGAAGCAGGAAGATTTTGGGATATTTTTGATTTAAAGCAATTGAACTTATTGTTGACGCTGTGGTACAGGAATTTCCAGTTGAGACAGTTTGTGGAAAATATAGAGTCATTTCTTGACAAGTTTTACGATCATTTTCCCAATATTCCTCCGCATCAAAAGCAGTTTGCGTTGATGAGCGAGCTGAAATTAGAGTTAAGCCTGACTGCACCCCCAGCTTCTAACGATCTTCCATTTGAGCACGTTTTAGGATTAAAAATGGACGGAGATTTTGATGAGCCGGGAGTAATCTTTTATTCGGGGAGTGCATTCTCAGAAACTAATGTGGAGACAATGATACCAACTCAAAGAGAGCAATGCTTGACCAAAATTGAAAAGTACCTTGACCGAATTCATAGCACCATCACAGGAACTTTTAGTAAAAAGGTCATTTTTATGTCAGGATTGTCACCCAGGGCAAATCCAATTCATTTACTGCAAATTCTCCTCTTTGGTCTCCAATCACCTCCAGGAAGTCTTGATCCAGGTCTTTTAAAGTTGTTGGGCGCACTAGCCGTTTTATGGACCGAACTCAAGAGATTCAACAGGATTGTTTCCCTAATGCAATCAAAAAGTACAGCAGCATCAGAGCTAAAGTCTGAGTTGGAAAATTGTGGTCACGAAAACTGGAGTCCTGCCGAAAATCCGGAATGGCTGTTATTAGAATTAGAGCTTGATATTATGATCCGACCAATTCAAGTTGACGTTGCACATCAAATGATGTCAATGCCGGATGGAAAAAGTGGGGTAATGCAGTTGAACATGGGGGAGGGGAAAACCTCTGTGATTGTACCTATGCTAAGCGTTGCACTAGCCAATGGACAGGATTCTCTCTGTCGTGTTACCGTACTCAACTCTATTTTCAAAACGAACCTAAACCTGCTTTCCTTTGCAATTGGAGGACTACTCTTGTCGAGACGAGTGTACACTTTTCCTTGTAAAAGAGACATGACATTCAACTTGGAAACGCTGGACAGAGTTCTAGAATGTTATCAGGAATGTCTTAAAATGAAAGGTGTGGTTCTCACACTCCCTGAGTACAGATTGAGCTTCCGACTACTTGCCTTTGACAAAACACTAAAAGGGTATCCTGAAATCGGTTTGAAGTCTTTGGAAATTGAAAATGGGCTTACAAGATATTGCCGAGATATTTTGGATGAAAGTGATGAGCTGTTAAATGTCAAATATCAGCTTGTCTACACCATAGGCTTGCAAGTTAGTGTGGATGGGGGTAACTTGAGATGGGTCACTTGTCAAAAGCTGCTTCAAATCGTTCAAGACGTTGCATGGGTGTTTTTGGGGAAAATGGGTACTTCTGCAGTAGAGTTTAATAAGGAGCAGCAAACTCAGTTTCCAGAACAATTTGCTTACATTCGGCTGCTTGAGAAGGGGGCTCATGAAGAGTTTCTGAGTTTAGTGGCAGATGAGATTTTAAAAGAACTTAAGCTAACAGATCGACAGAAGCAAGTGACCAAAAAGTTTCTCATGCAGGAAAAAATCTCTCAAGAAAACTTTAAGTTTGTTTTGAGCTTGTTCAAGAATGACGCAAGTCAACTGGATGAAATCAGACTGCTCTCTGGTTATCTAAGAAGGGGTATTCTTACTTTAGCACTGAGTAAAAGGTGGCGAGTAGAGTATGGTGTCGATCCTATGGGAAGTTATAGGCAAATGGCGGTCCCTTTTCGAGCAAAGGACTTTGCTGCGGAAAAAACAGAGTTTGGTCATCCAGACTTGGCTATCGTTCTAACTCACTTGAGCTATTATTATTCTGGTCTTTCTGACCAGCAACTGCAGCAAGTTTTCGATGTGTTGAAAGTCAGACCAGAAGCTGAATCAGTGTACTCCTCCTGGATAGGACGGTTCTCAAATCAAGACAGTGTACCAAAATTTTTGTCCACTTACTCTGGAATTAATTTACAGAATGCTTATCAGCGGTCAAATCTTTTCACTTTGTTCCGCAAACATAAGGGAGTTATTGACTTTTGGCTGGCACAAAAGGTGTTTCCTCAAGAGTGTAAACAGTTTCCTGGAAAAATTGTCATGTCTGCTTGGGATCTGTGTTATGAGAGGCAACGGCTTCCTACCTCTGGTTTCAGCGGAACAAATGACTCTAGCATTCTTCTTCCTCTGCCAATTACCCAACAAGACTTGACCAAGCTCCAGCACACGAATAAGAAAATGGAAAAGATTCTGTTGCAAACTGAAAATGAAGGCCACAAGGGATTTCCAATGGGAGTGACATGCAAAGATATTCTCGAGTCGATGAAAAACGATTCATTAAAAATATTAATCGACGCTGGTGCGCTAATGTTGGAGTGTGATAATGAGCAGGTTGCCCAATTATGGTTGGACACTGATCCAAGTATTGAAGCTGCAGTGTATTTCAGCAAAGACAACGAAATTCTGGTAAAATGCAGAAAAGATCGTGGAGAAGGTGCGTCGAAAATGTACTCACAGCAGCAACAACAGTCAAAAGTTACCAAGGGTCATCATCATCATCATCACCATCATAAGCAAGCTCATCATCAACAAGATACTCCTTTAGAATTATCACCGTACAGAGATAGATTGGAAAAGTGTGGAGTATTTTTGGACGATCAGCATACTAGAGGAACAGATCTCAAGTTCCCTATTGGCTCCAAGGCGTGTGTTTCTGTTGGAGGAGGAATGAGGCGTGACAAGTTAATGCAAGCCTGCATGCGCATGAGACTGTTAGGTAACGGACACAGTGTCACCTTTTACTTGAGTCATGAAGCAAGCAGTAAAGTAAGTCAAGTGGGAATAAAAAAGAGCAAAAAGAATAAAAACAAGAGCAGTGAAGCTGAAGAAGGAGTAATGTCTAGCGGTCAACTGACAACTCAAGCAGTGTTGTATTGGGTGACTCACAATTCAAAGGAACACAACAAAGAAGGTCTCGTCTACTGGGCACTGGCTGCAAAAAATTACGCGCAAAAGTTGGCTGCCAAAGAATTTCATGATAGTGTGGACACCCATGCACTAGAGAAAATCTACACTTTATCCAGACAAACTGTTGACGATGAAGTTGTCTCTTTGAAGGACATGTATGGTACATACACAGAGGCAGAGCTTCTCACAAAACTGATTCCTGAGTGGTTTGAGGGTACTCAACGAAAGCTGCTGAGTATTGAAGGATGTTATTCCTTATCTCAAAGGATCACAAAAAGATTTGACAACATACGAGATGCAGTGAGGCAGCGTTGCATGGATCACATTCCAGACAAAACTTACCTTTCCGGAGGACTCACAGCAATGGAGGAGGAGCAGGAAAAGGAGATAGAGGTTGAAAGGCAGGCAGAGACAGAGGAGGAAAGACAAGTGGTCCAGCCCAAGAAAATGGACTACGTAGAGCCATCAGGGTTACACGAGAATGTTAAACAAGCTGTGCTGTTAGGACAGAAAATTACGGTGAAACCTGGGATTTCGCGGTTATCAGATATATTTTCCAGTACTTCCTTTTCCAAACTCGTTCAACCTGAAGGATGGGCAATGGCTGAAGTTTATGCTACAACCGATTTCATTACAGTTGTGAAGCCACGTGATGATTTGGAGGAAGACAATATTACTCCTAATAGTAATCATTTCAAAACCGATTCTCATTTGAGACCAATTGAGTATCTAATTTCAGTGCGACCAAAAGTCCAAAAGGTGGAGAAAGTATCAAGAAAATCTGCAACAGTTTCCCCCACACCCTTGCAACTTTTAGTACTGAGCCCCTTTGAGGTTAACGAGCTTGTCCCTTACTTCCGGGAAGGAAGAGCACAAACCCAGTTGCACATGTTTTCTGCTCGACACTTTCGAAATCAGGATTTACTTTTGAACAATATGTATCTGCAGCTTCCCCGACCACTTGCTTTGCAAGCTCAGAATGCACAGGTTCTTTTGAACATTATCCCCGACAGTAGTAAATGTCTTGCAGCTTTATTAGTTGCCTCTGGGAATCTATATTTCTCCAATTTAGAAGAACAAAGAAATTTCGCCAAGTTTTTGGGCTTGGTACCGCGTCCTTGGACTGCTGAACAGATGAATGCTTTCGAAAAGGAAATGATAAAAAAGACTGGATTCCTCCTACCCAAGTTTAGGAAGCAGGAAATGGACAGTTGTCAGATTGAGCTGGGAGCATTTAACAAGGATCCTATTCCAATGGTCAGGAAAGTACTCATGTGTAGACATGCAGTTATCAGTGAAATGGCACATGTCAGTCGATTGCTAAATCAAAACTGGTATGTTGACCTGGATTAAAAACTGACGACAATTAACTCACGGAGCCTACATGTCCCTTCACTTGCTGTAAAAAGTGCTCAAATTAATTTTTTAAATGTTTTGCAGTTTTATCGGCATTTCCAATTTCTTAATCATCTTTTTAATTTTTAAATAATTTTACTACAGCTATAAGAAAATTTTACATTTTAACCAGTTTTAAATAAATAAGAATAATAAATTAGCCAACTTTTACAAACATTTTAATCCCTGCATGTTCTAAAACATGATTTACAAAGACATTCATACGTCTTTTCATGCATTCAGCATTTCTCCTCAATATAATCCCAATAAGTTGCCAGTGCGGTGAGTGAAACGGATGTAAAATGAGGCAGGCACTGCTCGTCCGACTCAACTCCCATTCCCTCAGCCCTCTCTGTTTCCGTGCTTAATCTTTTTACAGACTTGTCAGTGCTCATGAATTTGCTTTTCCCTTTAGTGTCTCGCAAGAAGCATCCATACTCACTTTTGCTTTGCCAAGATAGAATTAAATCAAGAAAATCCTCTCGAAGGAAATTGGGGTAGCCAGCATACCCACACATGCCGACTAGAAAAACAAAAAAATAATAATAAATTGTTAATTTCTCTCTTTTTAGTCAGAGAATCTTAAAAAACGATTATTTTCCACAAACTTTGCTCGGCAAACAAATCCCGGAGAATTTCTGGCGTTTTCAGCGCTGCAATTAATTGAGCTTCCTTATAAATTTTTGCACAAAGGCGATGATTTACTTCCGGATCAAGTAAATTCCTGGCCGATCGACAAGCTCCCATTTCAGTAAGTATTCTTTGCAGTAACTGATGAGTGAGCATGTATTGCGAATGTGCCTTCGTGTCAAATAATGTACGTTCACAAACGTACGGAACCTCGCATCTTGTCAAAAGAGCAAGCTGACACTCCCCGTTCAGACGTCCCCAAATTACTTCAACGTCCGAGCCAACCGACTTGAACTCTAATCCGTAGTGATGTATTATGGACTGATTTTTCCATTCGTTTTGCCGAGGTTTCCAGATACTGGTAAGAGACTTGCAGGACTCTGCCTCTGAAAAGTAGAAAAAGAAAATATTGTCAGCTAAAATACAGGGTTTTATTATGAGACATTTAGAATATTTTAGATTCGACTGGTTTTACCCCTTAAATCATGAAAGCTTCCGCAAATTTGAGATATCCATTCGGACATTGGATAGGATTTTTGCAACTCACCGCCATACTTGTCATCAACAACTAAAATGAACATTATTGGTTATCATTTCAAAACTTCATCTTCTTTACATGAAAATCGTAAATACCTACAAAAAATGTTGTACGACAAACCTTTAAGTGCGGTCAGAGCAAAGGCAGGTTCAATCGTGTGCATTTGGTCTAAGTGAACTTCTATAAATTTCAGAGCACGTTTAATTGAGTCCATCACTTTAGTTCGGTAAGTTAATGACGATGATGAGCTGTCGGTGGAGGAATCCTTTTCAGATATGCAAATTGGAGGCTACAATAAAACAAAAAGGCAAAATGATTTTATGTTATTTTTGTGCAGATATTTAAGTGCAAACTTTTACTTGTATACATACCACGTGTGGAAACGTCGCTTCGTCAGAATCGATTTTGTATGCTTTGTCTTGCTGAAATGAAACCTTTTCAAGAATTGACATTCGGTCCCTCAAAGTAGCTATTTCAGCCTCAAAAGCTATGAAAAAACGACAGTTACATATTCCTAGTTTTGTTTTTTAAATTCGTGAGACTTGGAAATTATGGCTCTATTACCCCCTGGAGAATTCCTATTTCCTGGAAATTTGTTTCCTCCCAGGGCATAGTCACCCATTAAGAAGAATGTTGCAACGAATAGGAATCCAGCTCCAGCTTTGTAGTCATTTTCACGCACATCGGATTGTGCAGATGAGGGGGTTAGAGAAATGGAAGAGTTTGAAATAGAAGAAGCACTGGAAAAAGCTACACTTAAACACAAAACAATTGCTTTTCGCAACCAGTTTTCGTAAATCGAGTTCATTTTAAAAAAATATTTGAAACTTTATCTATTTAAATATTTCAAGCAAGTTCTTATTGCTACTGCTAGTATTGCTACCTCTTGCCAACTTTTCACTTCTGCATTTGCTCCTCACTGGAAATCCCTTTCTAAAATGTCTCATGAATTCTGGATACCTTGAGCAACCTTGATCATGAACAATACCTTAAGCATGAACATATCAATACCATGATAAAATAGAAAATAAGGACAAAGGTCTCCTGATCTAGTTTAATTTGGTATGAGTAGGGTCCTTTTGTCGTCTTTACAAAGAACACACTACAGAAAAGTTTCTTTAAAGTATGCACGTGAATAGGATATTATACTTAGGACATTTTATAGCATAGGATTGTCCAGTAGGTGCAAGTCCTAAAATTTCATGCACTCCTGCATCTTGAAGATTTGAAAGTACTGCTGAGTACCTTCATTAAATAAAGGAAGGAAGGAAATGAATAGGAATACATAACTTTGCAAATGGGATATTACGTAAGCAGCAGTGTGGCACAGTGGCACTACTAGTACTAGCGGCGGATCCGGAATTAACTTTAAATTGAATTCCCCCAGTGCAATGATTTGTTATTGTAAAATGAATTCCTTTCCGCTAGCATTGATTTTTTTAGTGTCTTTGAGTCACCTAGTACGCTTCTCTTATCAATTATTAGAAAGTAGAAGAAGCATAAACACTGAAATCCAAAATAAAATTGACTACTTTATCGAAAATATATTTTTGCCATATAATGGAGTTGGTGGTCTTGGACTTGCCATTGTGCAAAACAATGGCAAACTTCTGTACACAACTGGATATGGATATGCTGATCGTGAGAAAGGAATTCAAAACGGAAATCGAACGCAATTTCTCCTCGGCTCTGTTACAAAGGTAAAAAAAATTGCTGTGTAGAAAATGTGCTTTTATTTGTCTGTCTGTTTTTTAAAACCATGATTTTAATTATCGTGCTAATTATATGTTCACTAAAATTAAAAACGCACACAGTCTTTCACTGCCGTGGTTGTGTTAAAGACGCTTCATGAAAACTTTCCAGAATTGAATGAAGCTGTACTGGATACACCAATTCGACAACTTATACCCCAAGCCAATTTTACTATGAGTGATAGGTAAGCCGTTTACACGAGTACTTTCATTAACTTCTTTTCAGGGTAAGAAGGAATATTCAAATAAAATATTGTTAATAAAATGAATAATCTATGCAGCTTTCGATCCGAGCATGCAACATTTCGTGATCTCCTCTCGCATAAAATGTGCATTCAAAGGGACGACTTTCAAATGATGTCTGAGCCGTTTACAACAATCGCAGAAATTGTACAGTAAGTTGGGCAGGCAATTGTCATTGCCACTTGCATTGTAAATTGTACAAAATTAACAGAAAACTCTTATTGTAGCAGGCAACGTTACGCCAAAGAGTCGTGTGGATTTCGATCACAATTCATGTATAATAACCACATGGTCTTGTTAGCTGCAGAATTGATCCGCTACCTAAATAATCGAACTTTTAAACAAAACGTAAGTATGTTTTGACATACGAAGTTGTAAGACATTATTACTCTAAATTTTCTCTAGTCTCAGTCCCGCTAAATATGTAGGAGTACGCACATCAGGTTATGTATAAAATTTTTTATAAAGGCAGAAAGTTTACTCATCGACATTGGGATGCTAGAATCGACTTTCATCGATGACTCAGTGGATGACTCTTACAAAACTCAATATCGGGCGAAACCATATTATGTTTTCCACAACGAGAGCTTTCCAATGAATCCAGAATTAATGAAGTAAACCAGTTTAAAACTTAACCACATAGTAGAATTTCTTTTTTATTCCTTGTTACTTTTAAAAACATATTTTCTGTAAAATCATTTCAGGAGGCTCTCGAATTTGCCTGCCATTGGAGGATTGTACGTGACTCCTAATGATATTGCTCGTTTCATTAGGTTCCAGCTTAACAAGGGAGCTATTGATGGAAGACAAGTGATTCCGCAGCAAGTCATGAGTTGGCTCACAGAGCCATCCAATCTTTTTCCAAAATTCAATTTTAAAACGAAAAATGATCCAACAGATATCATTGTCGAATCACCTTTGGCATACGGTCTCGGAATAATGATTGGCAGTTATGATGGCTGGGAAAAGATCTCACATAACGGCTATTTCACACCTTACCGTAGTGAAGTTTCATGGTATCCTTCGCTGAAGATGGGAATATTCACCAGCACTCATGAAGCACCTTCTCATGTGAAGCAACAGGTGCTACATGGATTTATTTTCGAAACGTTGCTTGGAAAGGAAAATGCCAGTCAAAGAGCAGTCAATTTGATGAATGTACAGCGGGCAAAGGGTGAAGATGAACAGAAAAGAAAGGTAACAGCACTGGAAGCGTTTTTGGGGCACTGTAAGAATGTTGAAGATTCAACGGACGAGGACATTTGGTACAATTTACTAGGGATATACAAGAACAGTGTTTCTGGTGCAGTGAAAATTTCTCAGAAATATAGTCTAAGAACTAGACGGATTGGCTTGTACATGAGTTATGGTAAATGGGGAAAGGGGTGGCTTGAGAATATTGGTGGAAATGCATATCGGATTGTTTGGGATACAGATCTGGTGCAAGACTACTATGCTGCAGGAGACGTGGATGGTTTGGGTTATCTGATTATACAGAGGGATGATGGAGTGCTAAATTTTGTAAGACCAACACCTCATGGAATGATTAGTTATGCAAAGTTTAAAAAGGAAGAAATTGATGATGATATCTATGAAGATTTAAACAAGTAATTTTTTATTGTATAAATATAGTTAATTGATTAAATAAATATGGTAAATGAGATACATGTAAATACATACAAATGCATTAAGAAATTATTGTTCGTGGAAGATTTGAGAAATCAACTGACGGTTTGCACGCACAAGCACTTCGGCAAAACTCAAGTCCAGGTTGCACGATATCACTGAAAAATCCACAATTTCTTAGAAAAAATCTTGACGTGCTCCCATCATTCCAGCCATAGCTTTGGACCACTCCACCAGCCACATCCTTCCTGTTTTCTCTCCGAGCTGTTTCATCCGCGGTGAATCGTGCTTTTGTCACTTCCACCCAATCATTTTGCAAACTATCCCACGCCCACTGATTACCAAACAAACATTGCCTTTCTACATGTCCCATTTCTGGAATGAAATTTTCAGAAAATGAATATATTCCATGCAGAAAAGTAGAAACTTTTGGCTTTTTAAAACTGGCAATAAGTCTCCACACATTGCCTGGCTCACTGGAGTCGGAAATCCATGCAGAAAACATGGTGTTATTTTCATCCAACGGTTTTCCCTGTACTAAAAACTTGTACACTGTGTTGGCTTTCCATGTATAACGGAGATAGCTCTGACCACCAGATCCTTCATTTCCGAATTCTCCTACGTGGACATCGCTGCTCCCTTTTTGGATGGGTACGACTTTATAGTCTTGTGGAATCTGGTCCGGGTTATCTGTTGTGTAAGCTGACCAAATGGAAAACAAAACCCTTCTTTCGCTCGATGAGTTTACTTGAATTCCAAAATAGCCTCCAGAGAAACCAATGGCACAAAAGTAGGAGCCAATTACATCCTGATTTGGAGGCACAAGAATTTCGTTGTAAAAGTACTCCACTTGGCTTGACAATCCTTCTGGATTTGTGGACAACGGTATTTCATAAAACAGATGCACGGAAGGGCCCCTCCTTCCAAAATAAAAGTCTTGAGGATCAGATACAAATTTCACTTGTGATTTCTCAGGGGGTGACTCTGTTGACACTGACAGAGATCTCTTTTGTCTGCTGCCAGAAGAATGATCCTCTTCTTCAGGAATCAAAATTGCATGCGAAACGTCAGCATAAACATGCCCAGACTTTTGTATTCCAACCAATGCAATTTTAACATATCCTTCTTGACCAATATGAAACTGTCCACAGTTAATTATTTGGTAAGCCCCCTGGGAAATTCCTTCAATGGTCACCTCATTGTTGTTCTGTGGAGCTTGACATTGACTTTGTGATGTACAATTCATCAGCGAAACGCTTATTTTGCTTGTGTTCCCAGGTGGAACGTAAACTCTCAGACCAACTAAATACGCACCTGGTTTATCACAATGAAAAAATAATGCCGGTGCTATGTCGGCAGTGTTCCAATTCACCAATCCAGAGCCAGTTATGCAATTTGCGTCTGGAGTTGGACCATTACCGGTGAGGAAGGCATTTCCAGCCAATGGAACAATCCATGAGCATGTTTTCCCAGAGCAGAGGTGCCGGTATAAATTAAGTTCATGAAGGCTCCACGAAGAAATATGTTCAGGATTGTGACAGACTATGGAAGATTCGTTGTTCATGTTTCTGGATGAAGAACAAGTTGGACCAGGAGGGGATCCATGTGATGATGCCGAGTTATTACTACGGCCAGTGTTACCCTGTTCAAAGGTACGACTTATTTGGTCAAGAAGATTTCTGAATAATCCCATTTTTTTACTTATTTGATCTAAATTTGAGATACAAACTAGTTTTTGATCCTTTGCTAACTGCGTTGTTATGTATCTCTGTACAGCATTTTACACCAAAAAGCTACTTTTATGCCCTGCACTGACTTACAAAATATGCATTAGGGAATAGTTTGAAGCACTACTACAGATAAGAGTAGTATTGGTTTAAACAGATGGTTGACGTCAGGTAAATCTTATGCAGCTCATCATCATTACGATTGGTCATCGTTCATCATGGAACTTACATTCCTTTTAAACTAGCATGAGAATTGAGGTAAGAGGTAGCCACATCGCATCTTTCCTTCAAAATTTTCACTCATATATAGACTGTACAATTGTACATTATGTATAGTATACAGTACAGACACAGTGTTGAAGAAAATGAGATGAAAACTGGTATTTACCTGAATCACTCCTACCTGAGGATTCAGTAATCTTCTAACCCAAAAAAAGGAGAAGAAATAGAAAGAGCACATGAACACCGTGAATAATATAATGGTCTGGTAAACAGGTTACTTTCCACACATGCACATCAGACGTACGTAGTTACATTGAAGTTTTCTCTCTAAAATTCCAATCCCACGACATAATCGCACAATGCACAACTTTAAGCCTGTCATTTCCTTCCCACCAAACCTGCAAGTTTAACCTTAACAAATGCCAAATTTAGCTCGTGTGTTGCAGTTTACTAAAAAATGCTAGAAAACTCTTCTTTTCCCTAACATAACATGTGCATATATGCTGCAGAGTGCTGATGGATAAGTCTATTGGTAAGATATATTCCAATTTCCGCTAACAAAATTAGAGATGAAAAACATTTTATTTCTGCAAATTATTGCCAAATGGGTGAGCTGTGAGTTGCTAAAATAGTATCGTCTCACATTCCCCCGCACATATTTTACGGCAATTTCCTGCGCTAAGAAAACACCCAAGAGTAGACGTTCGTAAATACCTAAATGCATATAAATGCAATCAACAACACAACAGACGGCTGTTGCATAAAAGAATGTAAAAAAAGGAGATTCCTATAATTATATACTATATAAAATTAGCTTGTGCAGTAATTAAATAGTAGTATAAACTAAAACTTGTTGGCGAGCAACTTTGAAGAGCTAGACACAGACATGAAAAATGCTTGCTTTGTTTGTTACATACTTCAAACACACATGAAGATTTGATTTGTCTAAAAGGAACAAAACTGAATGCACACTGCACACATCGAACAATAGCTCAGCTCAGAGTAATACACGGAAACCGTTATACATTGTACATAAATACATAGCTATTTTGAAACTGAGCAGTGAGATATATAGCATAGCATCTATTTCTATAATTCACATTTGTACATTTTTATTTTATGAACTGAACGGTTTCATGATGACTTTGACTATAATTTAATCTGTACTTGTTCACTTTGCGGTTGACTTTCTAAAAATATTTATCCCAATGGCCAATTTATATTGACGTAAAACATAGCTGAATAAAAAGAAAATTGGCAGTGTAGCGGTATGATGGAATAAGCTTTTCTGCATGCAATGCAGCGAGCTAATAATATACAGCTAAATTTGCAAAGCCATCAGCTCTAATGCTTTTTAGCATCTTTTTGCAGTTTTTTTTGCATGCGCTGAGCTGATGGTGATGACTTTACTCTACAATATCAAACCATATTATCAAGGTAGAAAGTGTGACATATGGGCTTATGGTTTGGTTATGTGTATGTGATCGGGTCAGTTAGCTAACTTGAAATATTATACAGCACAGCAGCCAAGGCAGAATTGGCAGATAGAGCGAATTATTTGGAGTACTGGGACTAGTAGTACCTAGTGCATAGTATGTACTACCTAAGAAATTTTTGTGCAAAAATGAATGGAGCATATCGAAAGTCCAAAGTGTAACAAACAGCTGGGGTGCTAGTTGTTTGTACACAAGAAACGACGAGAATTTTCGGATAGATACACGAATTCGGCCTTGAGGAATTTCCTTTGGGTTTTTTAATTTAATATAACATGCATGGCAGTGAGGAAGGTGAGCTGTTCTGCGACTTCTGCAGTTTAAGAAGAATGACGCATTAACAGTTGTTGACATTTGATTATTTCTTTGATAGACGGTTTTATAATTGGGAAGTCAGCAGTCCAAATTCTGGTGAGTGATGTTTTGTCAGCAAAAACAGATAAAGTTCATCATACTATATACTAATTCTGGAATGTGTTATATTTTTCAAGATTGATGGATATAACACTTGTCTCTACTGTCTGGCTAACGCTAGTAACACTTCTGTAGATTTGTTTGAGGATTGGAAAATTTAGAGCAAACATGGAAGATGTGGGTGGAAATGCACTGATGATGGAACTTGATGCAGACGGGCAGAAGAATGACTGCAAATACCATCCTTTGCTAAATGACTTGGTATGTTATGCCCGTGTCTGTCAAAGTGTTTCATGATTCAAACACGATGGTTTGGAAATATTAAGCGTTTGTACTGACATGATTATACATATTTCAGGTCCTTTCCACGTTAGCTGGCATGATCAATAAAGCCGATTTGGGAAACTTTCGGCGTGTTTGTGCCAAGTGGAAGGATGCCGTAGAATGGAAGTTTCGACAAGAGTGTTGGGTCAACTTGTGCAATCCGCAAAGGATTTACAAATTCCTTCATGACTTCCAATCAGATTTACTTCATAGCAGTGGCACAATTCACTCTGCTCCAAATAGGATTCCGTTTGATGCCTTCTCGTTTGCCGATATTCAACTTGCAAAGAGTTCACCATCAGCAGCATCCAGCAGACAAAATCCTGCCTACCAAGTTGACATGAATGATCATTTATTTTTCCACCAGCTACTGCCGACAGTCAAGCAAATACAGTTGAAACCCGAGTACATTTCCATTGGTCAATTTCGGAAACTTTTACGTGCCGTTGGCGGCTCTTTGAGAGTACTGGAAATTCAATTGGATGAGAATATTATAACACGAACAAGAATTTTCCGTCGTGAAGATGAAATGGTTGAGCTACGTTATCTTCAAAAAATTCGATGGCTTACCGATTTGGATATCTTACAAAATGCTGAGGAGTTTAATAGCTGGTCAACAGATGGGACGTTCAATGTCGGGTTTTTAAGCGAACTTTATTCCACAGCGCATTCACTTCAGTACATTGAATGTCCAGTAGATCCCATCACCCACCTGCAAGCAGTGGAACAGCTAATTTCTCAAAAGCGAAACTTTTTCAATAATTTAAACGTTTTGAAACTGGGTGTTCTCAACCAGATTGGTTTTGAAACACTGTACTCATTAGGAAAAGAAGGTGTAAAGCTTCGAGAGTTGAGCGTGGAAGGAATTGGAGGACAGGTGCAAAGTCGTACTTTGACAAACGTGCTGTCCCAGCAGAGAAACACATTGTCCATATTGGACTTGGGAAAAGTGGTAAACAAAAACAGGGATTCTGTTTTGCTCGTTGATTTGCCAGAGCTACCACTTCTCAAGCACTTGAAAATTCATCTCTCGTCCTCGAAAGTACGATTTCAAACTGTTGATTTGTCGAGAAAGGTACCTAGATTGAGGCAACTGCACATTGCAGGTGATGCAAGGGAAAAGGATTGTTTGAATGGATTCTTTCACGTCCAGGGTAGTGTAAAGTCACTTCGCAAACTGGAAATATTACTTCAGCATGAGTACCACTATGAAAATTTGGCTGGATTTGCTGAACTGTTTCCCAATGTGACTGCACTAAGTCTGGGTAAACCGTCTAAAAATGCACTGAAAATGTTATGGAGGTTGTGGCCAGAGTTGAGGGAGCTCAAAGTGATTACCGGCTGTCATCATATTGACGAGGTGTTAACCGGAATCCCGATCGCGGTTTGCCAGAAAATGTTATCCGATCGTGATTACGACGAGGATATATTAGATTGGTACGGTGACGAACCATCCATACGTGATCTTAAAAGTAAGTGATCCATTCTAGATCAATTAATGTAAGAAAAATTTTTTAAACTAAAAAAAATGTTCTTATTTGTAAAGAACTTCAACGCCTGGAAATCAACGGACAACTGTCGTCCAGATATGAAAGCTTATCTTGCCTGCCAAGTGACGTATCAGCGTATATGGCACTGATGCATCTGCCAGAACTGCGTTATCTTGTTGTTCACCGAAGTTTGGTAAGAAGAAAACAAGTGGGATGGATGTATTGTGTGCAGGTATGCATACTCGTTGTTTTCTAATTTTTGCAAACTTCTTTCTTTCACTTTAGATTTCTGACGTAGCCTCAAAAAAGCTTGATGAATCAATGGCTCAATGGACAAGCAAGATTGATCCGATTCAGCTAAAGTATGACGAAACCATTGACGCTTTCCATTTTCACCGAAACCACCAAAAGTTTATGAAACTTTTATGTCGTTATCCTCACCAGTCATTACACATGCTACCTGATTTTATGACAACCTTGTGGATGAACAATCAACTGGATCTGTAGTTTTATCGAACCGGCACTTGGCACCTGCGTCAATCCAGCAGTACTAAAAATTAATATTATAAATTATCAAAGCCATAAGCATGTATTCGTGCATGACCAGAGAAAGATTGTATGAAATGAAAAAATACGAGTTTTGGTTCTAAATATCCCAACAGACGAGACCTGTTATAATATTTTTTAATATTTTTAAAATCTCCAATCTCCAATTGTAAAAGACGCGTCCACTAACGAAAAATGCTACTTGACTGTATGGAATTCAAACCAAGTTCATTTCAATGTAAAGTTCAAACAAAAAAAATTTATATATCTTCAGCGTTTCGATCTATAAAATATATATCTCGTTTCGCAAAGGCTTGTTAAATAAGATAAATTGCATTGTGATTATATCTCTTGTCTCGTCAAACAAACGTTAGTACCTGGATAATTACGTTGAAAAAAGGGTACATGAAAAGCAACAAGGCTGTAATAATAAAATTGTGCGTTAACATCGCAGCATCTCAGTAAAAAGCGAAAAATAAAGTATTATAAAGTGAATAATTATTATTGAAATAAACATCACTACCGTTGGTATTTTAGTTTAGATTCAAAAGTGTGCTAAATATTATATAAAATTCACGTGCTAACAAGTAGCTTTAAAAATGCAAACATAATATAGTAATAATCACCAAACGTATTTAGTAAAACCCACAAGAGGCTTTGGGGGTCTCTTTAGCGAGGTAGTAGTGGACTATAAATTATATATAGTATATTATACAATAAATTTCAAATATGGTGAGGGCTTTTTGGGTGCATTAGTGGTGCTTAGTTCAGGTAAAGGATTCGAAAATTGTAGAATTGATTTCAAATATATTTCGTAATTATTATGTAGCTGTAGTAGTATATGAAGTTGTATTTTTAGAGTCGATAAAGATCGTTTAATTACCTATTTTATGTTTGATTATTTCGATGGACCTATGCTAATCTTATAGTGTGATACTTAGTTGAATTGAATTAATTAGTTATTTACAACAATATATAGATGTATAATGAAGGTGCAGATCATATCCGCCGACCAACCACAGTTCACACAATCGATGCTGCTAGTAGTCTTATCTTGCCCCAATAATGTGAAATGTTTTAGTGAATAAAAAAATATTGTATTTTATGTAATTTAAATGCAAAATGTTATCTTAAAAATATCATTGAAGCTTCATCGACATTGTTATTTTATCGATAATTTTTTTGAAAAAACATCGACTTGTCTTGTAGACATAATTAATTGCAATTTTAAAACTTGCTGAGAAGAGAAAATAATTGATTATTCTTGTCCTTTATATAATACATATATGATTAGTGATCAATGATAACGTTTTAAAAGCTCCAACTTGAGTACTTGTGAATTAAACCTTAACATTTTATTATGACATTGATTGACAAATTTCTTAACCTCCTGGACCACTTATGTATGTCACTATACAAATATAAAATGATATCTTATGTCCGAAAGAAAACCTTTCCTTTGAGTCTTCTGGTATGTACAATTTCTAAGAATCACCTCAAACTTAATTGCGTGATACAAATAAATAAACTAAAGTAGACCTCCTTTTTCATCAAAAAAACCAAAAAAAAAACCATTTCATGTATGTTTTGTTGTAGTTGTTAGTAAAACAAAACGTAAATATGTTCAATTCCACCACAAAACCAGCACCTACACCTCGCATCTAATTTTATGATAGAAAACATGGTGCAGTAGTAGCTCTGCTGACTTTTACTTTGAATGTTTTTACTTTTATTTATTGTTTCAACGCGTAAAATTCAATGCATATTGCAGCAACAATCACAAAAAAATAATGTTTTATTTACCACCTTGTGTGAGTTTACGCAAGTATTTACTATATACGCAAAATGCATTTAATTTTCTTTAAACATAGCAAAAAAGTAGATGTATATCACGTAATTATCATTCATCTTTGCACATTCATATCATCATCATCATCATATAAAGCACCTATATGCACGTTGCAATATAAATTAAAGATCAAAGCATATAATAAAAAGTTCCTGATAGCCCAACTTGCACTGCACTCTTCTAGATACTCTTGATTACAAAAAAAATACAAAAAATATACGCACTCACGTTTTCTATTTACAAACAACAATGCATGTTTTGCGTTGCCTTTTTATTACAAATACTTTGTTTTGCATTGCATTTTGCTTTTCACGTAAAAAAAATGATTTACAAATCTCCTTCTCTCATAAAAATCTTTTTCTAAAAGTGAAGGTTTTTTAGTACAATAATAATAAAAATGGAGTAAAGTTTTTGATTGGATGATTTACTATTAAATTATTAATTTGGCTAATAATTTAATGGTCATGTTTGCTGATGATTACCATTGTTCCGTCATGTCCCATTCGTTTTACTACTTTTCTCACTTTGTGCTTCCTCCCACTTCCATGTGAGGTTGATGAAGATGATGATGGTGAGCGATGATGATTGTCATCATTATTATGATGACCGTGTCCTTGTCTTCTTTGTCTGGCACGGCGTTTTCCACTCTTTCGCTTCTTTCCACTTGTGCTGACCACGCTGTTATTAGACACTGGAACTAAGCCCTGTTGGAAAACGGTAGTTTCCCCTTTCACAGGTGATAAAGTCGCTGATCCGAATTCCGTTTTGGCACTTTCATAAGCAACTGCTTCAGTTACTTGAAATTGTTCGTCGGGAGATAAGGCAGTGGTTCTTCCAATGTCACTATCGTGGAAGATCATGGCGGCAGTTGAAGCAGATGTGGATTCACTCACTGTGACAGGGACTTTTCTCAGGGTAACCTTTTCAATGACACGTCTTGGGTGATTTGTAGTGGCTTGAGTGGATTGATCATCAACACTGGAAGTCACTGCTGATGATGCCGACAGTGCTCTTGACTTGGACTTTTTGACTGGCTGAGCTACACTAATACCCATCCGATGTTCAAGTTGACTAAGTTCCCTGCGTCTCTGAAATCTTTTCCTGTTTGCCTCCATCCGCTTTTGTACACGGAGTTCCCTATCCTCCACTTTTTTCTCACGCTCATCCAAAGCCCGTTCACGATCTTCAATTGCTCTCTCCCTCAACTCTGCAGCGTTCTCCCGTTCTTTCGTAAGCCTGTCAATTTCTTGCTCCCTTTGTTCCGCCAATTTGAGCATTTCAGATTCACGCTCACCTAATGCTCGCTCCCTTGCTGCGATCCTATCCTCTCGCTCCTTCAAACGTTTATCTGTTTCCAACACTTGCTTATCAATACTTTTACTTCTCTGATCCAACTCTTGGTCGCGAATATCCAAAGCGTATTCTCTTTCCTCCACACTCTGCTCTCGACTCATGTACGCATCCTTAATTCTTTCCAGCTCTTGTTCTCTTGCTTTCACAGCCTTTTCATACGATTTCAACCGCTTCTCCCTATCATCCACATTGGACGACGGAACGACACTGCTGGCACTACTCGTGTATTCAACGACAACAGGCTCTGTGGTTTCCGGCTAAAACGGTCGAATGATTTTCATTACCCATTTTCAATACCTCTTAAATTTTCCTCCCACAAAATCCTCAAAACTATTATTATTCATACCTGCGACTCCACTTCCAGAGTCCGAGCCCGAACAAGTCCCCGTCTTCTTAATTGCTGCTGATGTGACAGGGGACTTGGCTTTGGCTTTCCCTCTACCACACCCCCCGACACCGTCATCACCACCACCACCACAATTATCACCGCCACACTCCAATGCCACTGATGCTGATGCCTATACATCATTCTAAAATCTAAATGTGTTGTTGTTGGTAATTAGTAGTAAAATCTCTTCTAGTATACAACACAACGACCTAGAAAATCAACGGTGGGGAATCTTTCTGCAAAACAAAATGATTTTTCTTTCTTCCCCCTTCGACCAGTTAGTTCAACACAACAGCAAACACAGAAGCAGTGGCACACACTTCTCCTCTTCTTCTACGTATATTTGCACCGTTGTTGCCAATAGGCTTATCTATGAACGACTATTCGTTTCTTGGCTCACCTCGGCTTACATATTCACGTTGCATCCTCTCTTTTTTACTTTGTTTCTTTTTACCCATCATCAATATTAGGTATTATCATGAGTAGCATATATAGAGTACAGTCACCATTCTACTATTCCAACAATCAACCAACAATACTTCAATAAACTCTGCATACAGAAAATATCCATCTTTTACGCATATTCTCATTATTAGCTGGCATTTGGCATTACTCAAACAGGCATACATACCTGTTACAACGTAAGTTGAAAATGTGTATCATCATCACTTCACCTCTTCATGATCACGCTTATCATCGTAATGATTAACTTTAACTTGATCATGGCGTAAGTTGCTTTATATACCTACATACTTTTGTTCTTATATTATGCTCTTGTGTGAACTACCACTGCCCATCCTATTTTCTATTTCATATCAACATTTTTTCACTTTTTTGTTTCTGCTTTTTTCCTCTCCTCCTCATCATCATCATCAATATGAATTCATCTTAGAATTTAGAAATATTTTTAAATTTTTGCTTTAAAATGGGATCTTTTATTCTTGTAAAAAGAATAAAATAAAAAGACTACAAATAAGGCTCTCTAAAAATGCAACGCCTTCAAAGAAAATACATATCAATTATCGTTTTCAAAATGAGAAAAATGTGATATATGAAGCCCTTTATTGAGAATGTGCAATAATGCGAGTATTTACATGAATGGTATTTTTGGCACTTCAACTCACACAAGAAGTACTTAAAATAGGTAGTTTTAGTTTAGTAATATGCTGACCAAACGGCCTTTACATGTAATATTATGTATTATAAAAAAGATTTGGATTGGAGTTACAGAGAAAAATTATCATATTAAATTATTTGCACACATGCTAAAAAAGGATAAATACAACAATGCTTTTTTCGTGATATGAATGTTGAAAAAAATGGTACCGACCGACAAATCTCGTAATGATATAAGCTCATCTATTTTAAATGGCAACAACATAAAAAAATCAAGCAAAGTGATTATTATTTTTATGCTACAAGTACGTACTTTGCATTTGTTCAGTTTATAATGTAGCAGCAGTGTAGCAGTCTTTATATATATCTGTAAAAATAAACGGCCCGTTGTATATTTACATTTTACAAGCGCGTGTTTACTATTTTTATCACTTAAACTAGATTAATAATAGACTTGTTACCGTTCTATATTTATAAAACTATAAACAGATGAATAATAATAATATGCAGCACAAGAAAACTGTTACTTTTTACTTTGCATACATCTTCTTCTGCCCCAGCCCATCTCTATTTAAAGTTTTTGACATGATCAAATCAAGATTATTGCATGAATTGCATAAAAACAAAATGCAAATATTTATCATTAGGTATTTATTGGTGCATCCGCATGCAATAAGCCGCAACACTGCACAACAAGAAGACCATATCAAATCAATCATGTTAAATCTAGAGCAAACATTGAGTTGCATTGCTATTATACCCACTATTTATATATACTATACCGTTGTTGGGAGTTGGTATTGTTACATTATTGAAATAGAAGTAGGTATCATCGTCATCATCATCATCGCTGTCAACAATGAACAACTTTATTGCAAGTGAGTTAATATTCGCAGAAATAATGATGGCATTATAAAATCTGTTGCGTACACCGATTGGATTACGATATTACACACAATTATAAAATTACATTATATCCTTTTCAAATGAAGCATGTCAAACTGATGATGATGATGATGATATTATTATGATGAGTTTATATTGTGGGCATTGTTGATTTTTTTATATTCTTGGTACGGTGCGTTCTTGTACTGTTCTCGGCATAATAGTAGGCACCGCCTTGTCTTTTCTTATTGTCACCTCACCTCGTTGCACTGATTCTGACTTGCGTGATTACTTGTATTTATTCATTTTCATATTTTTTTATCCACGTTAATATTTAGATAAGCTCATCATCTCACCACACCATGTTATTACTGCTTTATTCCCCGGCTTCATTGTTGCTTATTGTTGGTTAAATACCAACTGCATGCACCATCCCTTTCTTTTCCTCGTCATTATCCTTCTATCCCATTTACTGTCACGTCTCCCATTTTTTTTGTATATCACTTAAAAATGATCTAAACTTTGAACATTTTGCATGTTCCTTTTTTATTCATCTTCTTCGTCATCCCTGCCTGACGTTTACTTTACTTTTTGCACTTGATGCTACAGGCAAGGTGCAATGATGTTGATGACGAGAGTGGTGGTGGTTTCATCGAGACACATTTCATTTGAAAAAATAATTTAAAGAAACACTCGAAAGCAACAGCGTCTAGAATAAACAGCGTTAGTGATTTTTTTGGCAAAGAAAAACTCGCGGTATGCATGCATGTTATGACTGTGACGGTTTGGGGGGTTGGACTGTTGTTGCATTTTATTTAGCTACTGCGCTTGCATTGCACTACTCATCATGCAATAGAGAAAGAGTTTTGAATAAAATTGCGTTTGTTTTTAAAGTAGTTTACGTATCTCTACAAAATCATGTCATTTCTGCACATGGTTGCACTTTTTGAAAAGCCTTTAGAGCAGATCCATTCATTCGATGATTCCAAAATTTATGCAGTTAGCAGTCATTCATTTTCCATAAAGTACTAAGTATGTGGTAAGCGAGTACATTTCATTCATGTATGACTTCGAAAGGGGAAACGCCTATTTAGGTTGCTTGACATTTTCAATTCTTCTATGTGTATTTCAATATTTCAAACCAATTTTCTTGGCTATATGTACATCATGGAGCAATTTATGTAATCTTGATGATGATATTGTATGAAAAGATTATAAACTGATAACTGAGAATAGTGTGGGATAAAAAGATAATTGTATCAAAATTACTGTACCTTTATGCTCTCAAAATCCGGAGGAGGTGATTTAAGACTTGAATGGGGTTACTGAAAGAGCGTTTTTAGTTTTAGTGACATGATTATTGTAGCTCGCTACGTCTTGTAGCAATTGCCACAGTACTTTGATGATATGGAGCTCAGTAAAAAACGGTCTTTTGTTCACGGAAGTTACATTGCATTGTGCCCAAACATAAGGCTGGTTCATTCATTCTTCAATGATGCGCTCAATAAGCTTTTTAGGTAGGTACATACAAACGTATGTAATTAAAAATGATTTTTGAAGCATATCTCTTCTTATTAGCTAAGTGCTAGTTTGTTAGAGCTTTGTTCATAATTTAATGTTGATGAAAAGTGCGTGGTGGCTGAAGTACTACTAGCTTGCTGATTTAAAAGAGACATGTAGACTTACGCAATATTATGCTTGTAATTGATGCAGCTGTTTCTCTACATTCGAAAGTTCATCCTCATTTCTCTTGACAGTTTTAAAACCAGGTTTGACCCAAATATACATATATCTTTTTCAAATTGCACATGTGTACAATGCGCATGTTGACATCTACTTGATTAAATGTTCACGCGCATATCCTCAAGCGGAAGAAATAAAAAATATCATATCACATAATTCACTTCAATAAACATTTCATATCTAGTTTATATAACTGATGAATTTATTTTGTTAACCTTAATGCCTAAACAGGAGACGGGGACGCGAATGGTTCTGCAATTTTTCATGGACAGAGCAAACTAAATTTATTGGCAAAGTCATTACTCGTGTCTCTAAATTGTAGCATTCCACAAATGCATTTTTAACTCTCAAGGAATTGTTGACTATGACCACTTACTGATTGATAAATACTTTTCTGATTTAATCAGCCAATCACTTTTATTATGTTCATCGCATTACATGCCACCATTCAATTCTCCTTCAAATTTAGAGGGTTTAATATTCAATGCGATTTACATTTTATTGTCTGTGTTTAATTGAGAATGCGAGTATGGCATGTTATTTTGTTTTTTCCTCATTGAAAACCCAAAGGAACGTAAACAAAATGTACCTAATTACAAAATAAGCTGTACAACAAAGCAGCTTTACTTTTGATGGTGAAAGTATTCCGTTTCAGTTTTTATAGAAGTACTTATCTTGTTGAACTTCACGCTTATTTTTTGCACGCATAAATTGCTGCAGAAATGCCAAAAAATTCAGAGAATTAGCACGGCACGAATAGAACAATAGATATTTATTAGCACGCAATTGCAATATGTGTAGGCATAATTTGTAGTGTACGATGTTTTGAAACAATTCACACGTTCCACCCACTACAAATTATCAATCAACCTTAGTCTATGATTTTAAATGAACATTTTTAAATTTAATCTCAAAATACTAAAAAAAGTTACAGTTTTTAAGATGCAACAACTCCCTTCTTGCCATTCAATTTCCCAGTTGGCTTCCTTACTCCCATTAATCATAATTTTTCATCGATCGATTCATTTGTCACTGTAAAAATGAATTTATTGACTTATTGTTGCTTACATTTGCCCTTACAAATATTAAGACGCTTCTGGTAAGAGGTACTACCTTCTGGGCTGGGACTTTGAGTCATCATGAAGATCAAGGAGAGAGATGCCGATCGATCATCATGATGCACTTTATATGCTCCTTTCTGTCTATAAAAAATTACGTTACATAAAAAGATATAAAACAGTAATGTTATTTTGTTCGTTAATGACTTTGATGGTGATTTTTATTCTTTCAGCGACTAAATCATTTCCTGCTATGCGTACTTTGTTTTTATTTACGTTGCTTCAATTGACACTGAAAGGGAGCATTTTTAAAACGAATCGAATTACGCATTCAAGTGTGTCAAAGCCTCGCCCAAAATTATCGCCGTGAGGTAGGTGAAACGCACAATTGATATAACCATAATAAAATGACAGTTTGTTTGTGCCTCTGCTTCTGTTTATATAGAATGAACTTCATATTCAAATACTACAACAACACAAAGCGTAAATTAAGAGTAACAGGACGGTGTGGTGGTCAAGAAGACAAGACGATCACTTTTCAGTGGACAAATTCGACTGACATGTAGCCATGAGCAAACTGTCCCATTATATTATTTATTGCGTTATGCCAAAATTAATTTGAAAAACAATAATATCTTAAATATTATGCACTAAAGCTGTAAGCAGAAGTAGTTGACGTTAAAAACAATATTGCTCGAAATGATCCTGCAGCCGTTAGGTTGGGACTGGAAATAAGAGTCATGCCACTACTACAGTAAAAATTAATGTTTAGAGTAAACATATTTTTCAAGCGCTTATTGTAATATTTTAATTAATTTTTACTAGAAGAAGCTACTACAAATAAGACAAAATATTTTGAGTTACTGAACAGAAGGAATGTACATGTATGAATGAACATGTTCATAATTATTATAAAACTAGAAATATGTGTCGCAAATTTGCAAATGACAGATTATTATGAAATGAAATGAAAGCCCGATGCAATAAAAAAACTGCAGTGCAAGCTGTACACATGTGCAATAACATGTTTTAGAATTTATGCGCACGAGATTTAGTGGTCATTTGTGGTTGTTGAATTTTGTACATAGATTTTTGTATTTATACTGTCTATTTTGTGGTGATGATATTGCTTTTCTAACTGTCGCTTGCTACTGATTAGCCTAATGTGATGAGAGGTCATGACCTTTTATATTGTATAATATACATTACATGTTTAGTGATGTGCGTTACCATTTTTAAAAAGTAATTCCAACATTTTTCCACTCAATATTTACCTCAATTAGCAAAATAGTTGAACGAATTAGTTCATTGTTCAACTTGACGACTTTAGCTACATGAACAAGAATTTGCATACAAATTGTATGAAATATTTTTGTGCAATTCCAATCGTCTGTCTATTAGTACCTAAATATAGCATATACGCATAATATCTACAGACATAAAAATATAACTGGCCGCTGGCAAGCAAGATATAAATTAAATTTATTTTAAAAGACTATACTTACAGTGAATATATAAAAAAGTATTGTACCGTGCATCACGCTCACGCATTTTAACACGCGAAAACAACCAATAACTTGACCTGTTATGTCATGTCGTCATCATTTTTTTTTAGTTCAGTTGCACCTTTTGTCGCTTGTCTAGGTACACATTAACTTTGTAAAATCAAAATACTTTTAATTTTAACCAGTTGATTGATAAGTCACGTGTGTCTATTGTTCTTCAAAACGACAAAATGGATTCTTCTCCTATGTTTATACTTGATACGGTTTCATTAAACTTCAAAATGGTTAAAGTTTTATACGCAGGAATCATCATGACATGGCCTTCTCCTCACAGAATAACGACAGCCGATTATACGTATGTATGTATATAGCTTGTTTTTTTTCTAAATAGGTAGTTGTCATCATTATTCACCTGTTATTACAACGACGGCGGCATTTCTAATGATAATGCCAATTTAGTAATGATATAGGTTTTTCAAGTCAGCATGCATGCAATAAAAATTCAATTTAAAAATGGCATACCGATGGTAATGATACAAAGGAAAACCTTTGCATTCACAACAGTAAAAATTCAATAAACAGATAATCAAATGTCTCGTAATTGTCCAAAAATATAGCGTCCTAAAAAAATACAGAACATTTCCACTATTAAAAAATTTTATTCAAGTTTGCTTGTCATCATCAGATAAGACACCTCTGATTACGAATTTACATTTTTAAATGTACTGTAGTAGTAACTGTCAGTTGCAGATTGTAGATGGTGTTTTAACAACAGCTTTTATTTGATAGTCCAACACCTTACAATAATGCTGGATGGTATAATCTGCACAAATAGTTTTTTCTCTCAATTTTCTCTTTTTTGTTGGTGCCCATTGTTGAAAAAAATTGTGATGATGAGATCATGAATTTTGATTGATCACATAACGCTAACATTTTTGTGAACATACGTTAAGTTAGTTAAGCCGCTCTGATTTGAGATACAAACAAGCATGTATGACTGATAAATTTTGGGAGGAAAACTATACACAGTAATACGTATGTCTGTCTACATCGGTAATTATCTTACCTATTTATATACAAACGTAGAAGAGCTGTGATGTCTAACGAGTAATATCAGCTTATGATAGCCCTTAATTAAAGCTATGAACATTTGTAAATATATGTATCTATTTGTTACTCTCTATGTAAGAAGGAGTGTGTGAGATAGAGAAAAAGGGGAAAAGACGGCCAAAAAATTGAAGGTACTACACTGCTGCACAACTCGTCTTCCCCTTCCTTCTCATCATCTCAATTTCATCCTGTGAATATTTTTTCTTC
The DNA here is from genome assembly GCA_027743805.1 of Lepidocyrtoides sp. E14. Classification (NCBI taxonomy): domain Eukaryota; kingdom Metazoa; phylum Arthropoda; class Collembola; order Entomobryomorpha; family Entomobryidae; genus Lepidocyrtoides; species Lepidocyrtoides sp. E14. Next base: position 4,459 of record JAHZMZ010003222.1, on the reverse strand, counting down.
CACTTTTGCTTTTAATATGCTATATAGTGTCAGTGTTAGTGCTTGAAGGCACTTGGCGTTAATATCTTTATAACCCACCCAGCGCAAAATAGAAGAAGCTACGGCAAGAACAATGATTGCAGAAATAGAATTACAATTAGAGCTTGAAGGTCAATTCGAATAATAAATAAATATATCCTCGCCATCATTTAAATTTTCAACTTCGTTTGCGTGATTATTGTTATACTGTTGATCTCATCTTTCTCAAAATTTATGATGGAAACGAAGCATAATTGACAGACCCTTTAATTTTCTAGAAGGACTTTTTTCTTAAAAGCCCAACTTTACACTTAACATCTGTAGGAAGCTTATCCACTGACGTGAGTAGGCACAACAGTTTTTAAAAGTTGAAAATATTTAAAGGAGATATTTTTTCAGCTTGCTTAATTAAATTCGAATTTTTTGATGGCGATCTTAAAGTCAAATCAGTTATAGTATTATTGGGCAAGTCATTTTATTTTAAAAAGCTACTGTTGCTCTTTTCACTGATGTACGCTTTTGTGTACACACGACATAAATACACACTCACAGCATTTGGCATTTCAGTTTTTATATTGTAGCTTTTTATAGCTCTTCTGCTTGAAAATTGAACATTATAGAGGTGCCAGTACTGACTACTGACTGATACAAAAGTCACTTTCGTTTATAATTTTAGAGTCATTAATAAAGTCAAAGTATATTTGCATTGTAAAAAAGTATTTTTATCTTATTCATTCATTAATTCACAACACAAATCATCGATTAGTCTTTACATTTTTTAACACAATTCTTCCGAATCGCAAAAAATGTCAAAAATGGGACCAAAGTCGCTGTCGCTAATGACATGAAAGAAACAGCATGCATGGGTGAGTGAGCGTCGTCGGTCTAAATTTATTGTAAAAATGCAAATTGTCCAATAATACGAAGTGCATAATAACGATAACAAAATGTTGACAACATAGAAATAGTTGAAGGCGCATTTAGTATCTCAAGATGAATTGTACATACTACATACTGATGAGACCAAGCAGGGTTACCAACTAACTCAACAAGTTCATAATAACGTTTCAAGGACAATTTTGATGAGTGCGTACTGCCTATTACCATCAAGACATGCCAAAAAAAACATTTTTAGCACATCGCGTCGTCGTGATACATGATTTTGGAGTAAAATTGAAAAAGAAATTGGGAAAAAGGGAGTACAGTGCAATTGCTTCCTTTCACATTTAAAACTCGACAATCATCACTTTAGGTTTACTACTACTACTACTACCAGACAAGTAAAGCAAATAACATATCATCTTCATTCATCATCATGATCATTTTTAATACATAATGTATTTTTAAACAATATGCTTACTTTCTAAAGAATGGCTTTTGGGAACGTAATCGCTAGACTGTAACCAAAAATCGATCAGTATAATAATAAGAATAGATATAATAAAAATGTGAATATTGAGATCAATAACAAATAGTTATAAGATTCAAGATGACGCAAGCTAAGTAGCCCCAATGTCAACTTTCATTTCCAACACCCCGCTTACTATTGCACCTTATCCTCCTGTTACATTATTTTATTATTTTATCATCATTATCACTTACCTTGTTTATTACCTTAATTTGGAACTTCCTTCGTACAAAAATAATGCATGTAATTTGTGCTTAAAATATAACTGAATGATTCAAGTGATGTCTTGCATTTAGCCAACACAAGCAAAATACCCTATGCAATTCAAACTTGCATACAAATCAAATTAGGACGCTTCGTTTAATGGCAGTGATTAATGATTATTGTGCATCTAGTAGATGCATGCATGAATGTGGTGTGATATGGAGTGGAATTTTACTATTGTTTCATGTGCAAATCGTGAATCGTGCGCAATTAGTCAGTGAGGTCTCATTATCTATTAAATAATTTAGTAGCATTGTTAGTCATGCTTAATTTGATGATGAAAGTTCAGAAAAATTAAAACAATTCATTGCAAACAACACAATGTCCTTTAAAAAAGCATCTATACAAATTGCACTATTGCAATTGCATACACGCATCATCACCTTGTGCATTTTCGTCGAGTTCAAAATCGGTGAAAAATCAAGTAGAATGTCTTTTGCATACAATGCATATTGATAGAAGTACATACTCTCTAAAATGTTATTATCGCAAGTATTCCAACGTTTATATCATCATTTTTAATTGAAAGAGACAAGATAATTGGAAGATGAGAATTTCTTATAAACTGTACCGTTTGGATTGAATTTGTTCTTCTTTCTTATAGGTTACATTACATGCATGCAGGTGTGTCGCAGATTTTATGCATAGTGCATGCACATTTGCTCATGTTTGACAGACAGACACATCACACAAAACAACCTAAAAGTAAAGTGAAACAGCTGAGAAAGTATATTCAATAACTTGAAGAGACAGAAAACAAGCACGAAAAAGACATCAAACTCAAAGTAGAGAATTGATTTAATTTAGTATTTAATTGATCATAAGTAATAAGGTAAAGGAAGTGTGTAAGTAACATTGTCTTCCGCTATTTGGACTAACTTAGGACCTCTTGTTTGGAGAGGGTTTGGTTTTAGGTGGTGGAAAGTGCTTTTACCGGTGTGCGCATTCCTAATAATAAATTTGTGTACGCGTATTTACTTCTGTTTACATTTATTGCGCTATCATAAATTCATAATGGAACTTAAAGATATATTTTACAACAAGCAAGATTTTGTAGAGACGGTAAGTCTATAGTTTAAAGGGATGGAAATATGGAAAGGCAGGCAGAAGAGTAATAATTAATGAATTGAATGACTGACATACAAATCGATGTGAAAATAAACCATTATCCTGTTTTTCAGGCATCAGGAAACAAAGTAAGTAGAAGTACTGTTTTGTGCGGCTCCCAGAATATTGTGATTAATGGTAAATCAATTGTTCGAGATGGTGTAATAATCCGCGGAGATTTGGCCAGTGTTCGTATTGGAAGACAATGTATTATTGATAGGCATGTAACAGTTCGACCTCCATTTAAGAAATTTAGTAAAGGGTAAGCAAACACTGTCTAAAAACTTTACTACTTTCAAAACATCCATTAGAACTACTAAAAAAGCAATAATTTTAATTCGATAATAATGTTGTGTCTTCTTCCAGTGTTGCTTTTTTCCCATTGCACATTGGCGATAATGTTTTTATTGGAGAAGGATCTGTTGTGAATGCGGCTGTTATCGGCTCGTATGTTTATATAGGAAAAAATTGTATAATTGTAAGTCTTCATAATTGTCTTGTACCACAAAGGCGTTTTGTTAAAAATAGGGAATATAAAGACCTAATTTTAATTTCTGAAGGGCCGTCGATGTGTGCTCAAAGACTGTTGTATGGTTGCTGATAATACTGTCCTGTCCCCGGAAACCGTAGTCCCTTCCTTTTCCGTCTATTCTGGAAGTCCAGGACTCCACACAAGGGACCAACCAGATTGCACCCAAGATCTGATGATTGAATTTACCAAAAGCTACTACCAACATTTTCTTCCTAATACTGCACCACCATCTACCGCAATATTCTCTGCAGGTGTTACCAGCAGTGGTGGTGCAGTTGCAGCAATCTCATAAATATTGTCAGACTTGCAAGTATTTACCTGTGTTAATTAGCTTTTAAATTCACTATTATTAATCATATACAATTCAAATGGTTTAACGTAACTGTGTTTAACGATGATATAAAAAATGATAATACTAAATATTCTATACTTTTATATAACTTAGTAATTGTATATTGAAGCAGTATTTTTCCGTTAACTTGGTCATCATAAAATATCACTTTTGAATTTTATTAACCTTTACAGAATTTTACTGTAAGATTTGTACAAAATTAAGCATAAACGTCACACTTCTTTAAGTCATACAGCAACTCTAACTCTACAATGTGACACATTATGAAACTTGTAGCTCTAACCTAATGCATGACATTATTTGCAAATTGCAATTGTCGTAAACAGTACATTTAGCAAAACCGCCTTCCTTTTTCCCTTGTCATTTCAAAGTACACATTAGCATGACACGTTAACTAATTTCATATTTATGAAAACTTCATTTTAGGCAGCAAAAGCTAATCAAGTGAATGGACTAATATACGATCACATTCGTTTGAATGTCACCATTATGTCATGTCAAGTCATGAATTATATGTATGTATTTGCTAATTATTTCGTACGGCGGTACAACGGTGTGAAGTGAAACCCACATATTTTTTTTATATTTTACCCACACATCCATACGCTCCGTCACGACACCATACAATCGTATATTCTCTCGGATTCCAGGATCCGAGTTGCCCCAGGCCATATTTCTCCATTTCCTCACATGTATGGCTTAAGTTTCAGAAAAAAAGTAGACCGAGGCCGATAATAATAATAATAAACTCGACGTAAACGCGATCATAACAACGTAG
>JAHZMZ010003221.1:0-11784 GCA_027743805.1 Lepidocyrtoides sp. E14 | reverse complement strand
AAAAAATACCAATTTTCCACGCACTCGGTCTACTATTCTGTTGTAAATTTTATTCAGTAGTGATCATTACACGACACATGTCGCATTGTTTGTCGACCCTCTTACGTATATAACAAATTGGTAGACATGACTTAAATTAAAAGCGTTTCATTTAGGTTACTTGCTAATACCATTAAATTTGGTTTCTAGTCCAGTTCTGCAAAATCCAAAAAGAGGAAGGTGGACAGACATCACCAACAGTTACCTCGTTTTACCAGTTCACTAGAAGTATTCCCACCAGAAGTATGTGTTTTTTCGATTTTTATTTAACTTGAACTGTACGTGTTTGATTGATGAAGCAAAATATTCATGTTCGAAAAGTTTGGTTACATAGTATAAATTATTTTCTTTTAGATTTGGCTAATGATCGTCCATCAAACGGATGACTATGATGATGCTATCAGAATTTTCCAGGCATTTCCGGAACTGTTACCCGTAGCAGACTGGAAGAAAATTCCCTGTATTATCGGCGGCATCATGCCTCATATTCTATCCAAATTCTTGAATTATAATGACATTTTAAATTGTCGACTTGTCTCGAAAAGATGGAAAAAAGCGGTGGAAACAGCACTGGAAGGACATCCAGATCGTTTGCCTTATCAGTCCGCTAGACTATCAATACTCACCGAAAATCACTTTAGTTACCATCCTCTCCCAAAAATTCAGACTAAACTGCGTCGTCTCATGCGCTCTACTCGCAAAATTTATAATAGGCTAAATTCCAATCCTTTCACTGGAAGGTACTTAGATTTAATCGTGAAGGACTCAAAAGGACGAGGGGCACCAACCTCTGTATACTTTTGGGAAGCCATAGAAATGCTGAAAAACTTTGGCAAGCACATTTGGTACATTCGCTTCGGTCTTCAAATGGATAATAAAAACGAGCACCAGTGTACAGAGTTATTTCAAGGATTATTGGAATGTTTATTACATTTACCAAATCTGAAGTCACTGAAAATTGACATCCAGCCAAGCAACGACAACAGTGTTTTCTGTGGAGAAATCGATCCAAATGATATAGCTGAAATCCCAGCAGCACATCTGGAAACACTGGATTTTATTGGATTCATAGGAGTGCATAGTAGTCTATGTTATGACCTTGCTGCCCTTTTCCAACCTAATGCTGTACAAAGACTGGAATTGCTATTGGATAGCTGGGACAAACGCTACTCATCACGTTTCAAAAATCTTACTGAACTCCATCTAAAATGCAGCTCTGATCTTGAAGATCCTCTTCCGAAAATTGCCCAAATTTTGTGTGAGATGAATCCGAATTTCACAGGAAAATTAAAAATATCCGGAGGATCAATGTATATTCATGATCTACTAGAGGTTTTATCTCCACATAAAGTTCAAGCCCTGGACACTGAAGGTGCAACTTTAATAGAAAACCCTTGTCGCTCCTCCATAGTACTTCCATCGCTTAAAGAACTGAGACTAACAGACGATAAAAACTTGCATTTTCATTTTCTCAAAGCTTTAAAATGTCTTGAATATCTTGGCGTGAAAACTGATGTTAAAACTTGCCGTTTAAAAAAGCAATTACCGTATGCTAGATTCATTCGCAGTTATTTCTATTTAAATCCTGATCGCATTTCAGGCTGGTCAGTTTGGACAAACCTACGATCACTAAAACTGCTCAGGGAATTTAACAGTGGTAGAATATTTGCTAGGGAGTATGGAAATGAATTGTTCACTAGAACAATCATGCCGTAGACATTTATTACCTTAGTTCTACTTGTATTTCTTCATGTTTAAGTGTAAAATGGAAAAAAGTGCACGACTGAGATGATGTAGGGATGAGTAGTGGTTATCGTAAAAATAGTGTAATTTTATTAGATGGTGATGGTGAACAACTTTGGAGGAAACTTATTATTGTGTAATTCCATTTCACCATAGTTACTCTAATTAAATTACTTGTCAATGTCAACTCTGTTGATTTGTTATTTGTTTATAATTTTATATCTCGCATGACTTACTAAAGCCGTTGTCTTGAGTACATAGAAGTTAAATACTATTACAAAAATCTATATTACGTATATGTAAAATATGGTGCTGGTTGACTATAGACTATACAACTTGTCATTGCGGACAGAATAGTATAAAATTATTATGACTGTTTGTGCACGTTTTTGTACTCTAATATTGATAACAGAATATTCGCGATGAGAATTATGTGTTGCTAATTGTTTTTGTGGGTTATTTTGGTCTTGAAATAATGTCCAGATAAACGTAGTTTTGTTATTAGTTTTTATAGTGTAGTGAGTGCTAGCCACCTCATCATCTAGAATGATATGCGGCAGTGCTGTGACGTGACCGTCCGCAATCCGCAATTCAGTAATTCGCTATCGGGATCCAACGATTAAAGTGAAAAGTACTCTATAGCTTTAATATTCTCTTGTCTAGTGTAAAACTACCAAAAAATGAACTGGTTAATCATGTGCATTAAATTAATCCTTAGAAATGCATGTATGGAAAGTCGTCATCTTTATTACTTCAGTAAAATAAAGTTCAATCACTGTCTTTTCCCTATTCTCCTGTCTTCCTTGTCCGATTCATTTCCAATATCATTGTAGTAATTTGCATGTCGTACTATGCTGTCGTATGCATAGTACAACGTAATTTTATAACATTTCAGTAAAATAAGCTGCTACTGTTGCGTTGGTATAAATGAAATCGTAAATTATCCACACATAAAATAGGTTTCTGCGTCTTCTTGATCTAAGCTTGATTCTACTCAAACAACTATTCTAAATAACCTTCAAATTATCGGTAAATTTTTGGTCAGAAGAGTATTACACTTCTCAAATCACACCAAAAATGGCGTCTGACTGAATTAATTTGGTATTGATGAACCATTTAGAGTCACGACAATATTATTTGAAAGTCATCTACCTTATTCATTCCCACTAACTGTGGACTTAGAGTAGTTATACATATCTAAAGAAACCGTTTCCATTACGAATCTTTAAAAAATGATGTTTTTTTTATTTTCCAAAAGTTTGTTTGGTGACCCCGGCTCAGGCCCCTCTGCATGCATAGTCTCATTGGATACGTTCTTCAGTCTGCAATTTTGTGGATTTTTTGAGCACTTTTATTTGTGGAGGAGAAGCAAAGCCGGGGTTAGCAAACAAACTTTTGGAAAATAAAAAAGCAACATTTTTCGAAAGATTCCCAATGGGAACGGTTTCTCTAGATATTATGGATACTCTAAGACTGTGTGGATGCAACAGAGAATCGTTTTATCATTGTTCAGCCTACAGTTAAAAAGAGTATTCAGTTTTTTGCTTTTGTTACTGGTCTATCATCAGTTCTATGCTCCATAAAACACTGGGCCTTGATGCTATCCAAGGGAACGTTATAACACGTGTACGCGTTTCGTGTGGACGCGAAAAATTAGGTCTTTAAGGCCCATTGCATTTTATTACGGTATACCAAAGTTGGAAAGGGAGACAAAGAAAGACTAAAGTTATACTTTCGAGCAAGCCATAAACTTTTTGATGTTAGTAAATGGCACATGTATTGGAATATTCATAAGAGTTGACACTTGAGTTTCCCTGAAGCCAGAGATGTGAGAAAAAGATTGATTCATTTGAGCAAACATGATCGTACTTCAATATTTTTATAGTAGAAAAATTGTACTTAATTTTACCTAATTTACTTTTTGCCCATCATATTTTGTTCTCTGTCACTTATGCAAGCGGACGTTATATAATAATTCTTCAAAGTTGTAGGAACCATATCAAGCAACTTATGTAACGGTGTATTTTGTATTTTTGTACGATTCGGTATTCTGCAAAGTAAATAATTGGTTTTATGTTAAATATTTAAATGACAAAAGAGCCAACTGAGGCATACCAAAGAAAACAAAACTGCCAATAATCCATCAATTGAGTTACAAGTGTGGTAATTATTGGTGAGTTCTATTGATTAAAAGTGTTGTGATGTGTTGGTGGTAAAGTCACGGTAGCACTTTTTCTGCAAAAAAAAAAAATTGTTTATTTTGAGCTACATTCTTTAAAAAATAACCACTAAAATTCACAAAATATAACCGATTTGAGAAACCATGTATTTTAGTATTTTTTATTGATAAACCTTCACCAAATCTTGAAGAGAGGGGTCAGTAATTCTGGAATTTTGCATGACAAGGCTGTATAAAAAAAGCTGTTAAATGTATAATCAGCCATTATGCAATATAAAATTACATAATATTAGATTCACATAATAATGGATTGAATGAACTCAGCCAAACTGCAAATTGAAACAAAACCACATTCTAGCCTAGCCTCATCGTCCATCTTTAAAAGCAATGTCATGTCGTGTCCCCAAAATTGCTGTCATACTTTGCAAAACTTTGGATAACCAAGCTAACACTTTTCTTATTATGCTTTTAAGAATTTATTTACTGACTTATAAATACTTTCAATTTTGCCTACTAAACCAATGTGAGGTTACATAACACACGCCATGTAAATATTATTAAATTCCCCATTTTGATCACCACCCGTCACAGTCCTTGTCCAGCTTATTACTATTTTGCAGTTTACAAAAAAAAAACAATATGCTTAATTCAGTAAACAAATTCATACATCTACATTCATACCTTTGCAAAATCTTCACATGCCATCAGTTTAGCAGCAGTGACACAATTCAAACCTTACTAGTCCCAGAGAGCAAAATGCTTTGTGAAAAAACTTTCCAACTTTTCCACTCCTTCTTTTCAATCGTGTATACTTTTGGCTTTGTCTGTTTCAAATGGGACAACAATTTGCAACATTTTCACCTTCAGATTCGCAAATCTGATTGGCAAATTTCTCTATTCAAATTGAATAACTTGATTCTCTTTGTCAAACTCATTTTTCTTGGAATTCAGGTGTATTTTCTAAAACAGCAAGGGAATACTTCAAAGCTCATTTTTGAAAATCTTTTTCTAATTTCATTTCTCATCGCGTTTCTTCACAACGTCATATATTGGAGAACGGACAATGGCGTACCACTTCTTTACTGGCGTAGCGTTACTTTCAGTAATGGAGCTTGTGGTACTTATTTTTGCATTTACTTTTAATCTTTACTGGTAAAAATAACTTCACTTTGATTGCATTATGTTCTACTAATTCGCACAAAAAAATTGGATAAATTTATTTTCAGGAAAATTTCTCCCTCGCATTGATCGTCGCTATCCTTTGGAAGACGATGGTCTAGCAGGAGTAATAAAAGGAGCAGTCCTCATAGCCATACTGTTCACTTCCGGCGTTTTCATTCTGAGCATGGGAAATCCTACCGACTACATATTCTTTGCCAACTGGACTTCTCCCCAAACACAAACCTATTTAAGCACAAATATTTCCGTTCGAATTTTTCTCTCCTTTCTGGAAGCATACATTACTGCTTTTGCATGGATTACAAATGGCACAATTATACTAATCACGCCAAATTTTTGCATGATGTTTACATTTTGGTGTAAGGAACTACGCACTTTTCACAATACCAAGTTTACTGCTAATTTTTTCCAAGCTGCAAAAACTTACAGAAAAATGCAATGTCTTTTATCACAATTTAACGAATGCTATTCATCCCAGGTAAGAGTTTTGTTTACTTTGGCCTTTATCAATCAAGTGTCCGTTAATTACGCTACGGTGAGGCTGTACAATGATTTATCATTTTTTGCATGGATTGCATGTGCATACCTGTCAGTAGTTGGAGCATTCAATATTTGTTCGGTTCACAACTTTCTTGCAATGCCATATGAAAGCTCTCAGAATTGTGTGCAGTCTTGGAAGATACTGGCAAACAGATCTGGAGCTACAGATAGGCATATTAAAAGGTTAGTACGCTCATGTGCGTGCTTGAAGATGTACTACGGATCGATAAAATATGTGCAAAAAGATCAGGGGATTGAGTGGGTGGATTCATTAATTGACTCTACCGTTACAATTTTGTTGTGGTAGCATCAAATGGAATGCAAAATTCATGGAAGCATTTAATCGTTTTTGTTACTCTTTCTTGAAAGCTTTTGATTCGTGACATTATGTCAGCATTAATTCTGCAGTGGCTGGTATCTAGGCAAGGAGAGTTTTGAAAAATACATCGGATACTTTTCATTAAAATTAAATGATCATTTGCCAAATTTTCAGCTGCTATAGCAATGCGTTATGCGCTTGAATGGGTTAAAATTAGCATTAAAAATTTACTTGAGCATTAAGCCATAGTCTCGACTGTCTCAAATCCCGTGTGAACATGAATTGAAATTAGTGCTGGTTCAAAAGCGAATTCCCTCGGTTGGTTGGACGCACTTTGCTTCTTTCATGTTGAGCTAGGCATGCTTACACTTTGTCTATTATTGCTAATATTAATATAATTTTGAGAAGCCCTGTTTAGGTTATTTTTGAAATAATTCATAGCTTTCTGGGACTGCTCAGTACACGATTATTCTTTTAATGAACATTTAGAAACCTAAAAAGCGGGGAATCCTTGCCATTGAAAGTACGTATTTGCAATGCTGATATCGTGCAATGTTTTTATCAATATCTAATTGTTAATACAATAGATAAAGTAAAATGAAATCATGATAGTTCAAAAAAATAACGAAAATTATAATTCATGCCTACTTTAAATATCTTCAAAAAATTGTAATCATGATGTTAAAAAACATTGTAAATATTGAATGTGATACTTTGATACTTCAAAGCATGCATAAAAGTCAATTTGATGCAGATAGTGGAGTAGTAGTAGGCTGACAGACAAAATGATATGATAAGCTCTTTTTGCATAAGCCATACAACGAGCTAGTAACGAAAAAGCCATCGGGCTGAATGGTCATATGAATAAGCTTGTGCCTTAATTTTACCATATCAAACTAAACTGTTTATTTATTTCGCTACCACAGTTATCCACCATTGAAAGCAAAAGTGTAGAAAATTATTGATAAGTTCCATCAAAATGTCTAGCTGTGTACATCTAAAAATCACGGTAGCACATACATTTTTGTAGACATTTATTATTCTTGGCCGCTTTGAGCAAAATTCTTTGAAAACATGATATTACTAAATACTTGATTTTGCTGGCGCGAAAAATGTAAAACGGAATAAAAAAACAAATACTATTTACGGTCATTTTTTTATTTATAAACTTTCACCAAATCTTAAGAGAGTGCGGTAATGTCAGAATGCTTTGCGACAATGGAATATTAATTACACATTTAAACCGCATACATAGTGACTGGGTAATTTAAAGTTAAACCACATTGGGATTTTCTATTTAAAACCCAAAGTGCATATTCTAGTCTAATCCGTTTTCTGCAAAAGTAACTTCATGAACTGTTAAATCTCATGTGCCACCAATTCTGTTAACATTATTTATACATAAATTCGCCATTGTATACTTCATACTAAAGTTTAGCTGCAGTGACAAAAATCAACTCTTCAGGCAACAAAATGCTTTGTGAAAAGTCCTTCAAACTTTTCCACTCGTATTTTTCAACCGCGTATATTAGCCTTTTAGCTACAAAAATTTACAATGATTGGTAGGTAAAGAAAGCAGTCCGACAGCATACTATTAATATGATATGATTACCAACACGCTGTTCAGTTACGATCCGAAAGTAAGATCCATTTCGGGAAAGACAGCTCAAAAAAATGCAGTATCAGTTGAAATTTTTCAAGTCAAGTCTCCTAAAAGGTTTGTGTCATGCGTCAAATACAAACTTTCCCAAAAGGTGACCCACTTGATTCCACATTTAATAGTGGGTATCATAGAATATTTTTTTGTAAACAGATAAAGTAATTTATCTGAAACTAATACAATTCATGGGACAGACAGAATCTGGGCTGTTGTAACAAAGCCACTTGACAAAGACAAATAATTTGCTTTGTTGCCTCTGCCAGCTACATTTTTATTACTGCTGAGCAACGCGCTCTAGTTGCTCACAACAAATTATTCCTGTAGAGCGTAGTGTACGTACACTTCAGGCCAGGGACTCAAATTAAAACCAGCCAAAAGTGTGGGTGTATTTTTTTCCGTGTAAAGGTATGAATTGATGGTATCTCAAGCATGGACAATCTTTTGTTTGCGTCCTCAGCGCGTACATACAACAAAGGAATGTTAGTGTCGTCAAGTCATAAACTTTCGTTTCTTCCTACTTACAAGCAAGCATTTCTAACAACGGTATACCTGCATACTGGATATAGCTTTTGCTGGTTTGGCATTTCTTTCTTGTGCTTTGTGGAGGAGTGGAAAGTGGAAAGTAGAGAATAAATCACCACAAAGAAAATACCTTCATCTCCACTTCATCTCATGGATTAGAGAGGTGAAGTGCATGCGAACCAAGCATCTCTAGTAGATACATACAACATACAACTTTCGGGATTTTTCTTCCCAGCAAGCAAGGCTACAGTAACCAGAACAAAAGAAAAATTCTTTCAAGGGCTCTGTTAATGACCATGTGCTAGCAAACCATGCCGAGTTTTTTTGGCTTGGCTTGGGTCTCCATTTGCACTTTTGCTTTATTCCTTTTCTGTCCTCATTTTTTTGGATAAGTTAATGTCCTACTTTTTTGCTCCTAATTAAATACAAACTTAATTTTTCACCAGTTTCTTTATATCATTGAGTTTTGGTTAACCAGTGCAGTGTAATAAAATATGTCGGAGTTCATATATTTTGTGTGCAACATATCGTCAACGGCCAATAGCAGTATATCCTCAAACTACCTCAAATTTGTTTGAGATAACCGAAAAATATATTTTGATTACTGCAACCGTTGTGCAAAAAATGGTAAAACAATCTCGAAATCCATAACGATTTTCTCCAGATTTCGTTAAGTGTATGTCACTCATCAAAAGTTTTCAATATAAGTTAATGTCCTACTTTTTTGCTCCTAATTAAATACAAACTTAATTTTTCACCAGTTTCTTTATATCATTGAGTTTTGGTTAACCAGTGCAGTGTAATGAAATATGTCGATGTTCAAATATTTTCTATGCAACATATCGTCAACGGCAAATAGCAGTATATCCTCAAACTACCTCAAATTTGTTCGAGATAACCGAAAAATATATTTTGGTTACTGCAACCGTTGTGCAAAAAATGGTAAAACAATCTCGAAATCCATAACGATTTTCTCCAGATTTCGTTAAGTGTATGTCACTCATCAAAAGTTTTCAACAAAGCTGCGTACCGATGAACGTGAGTTACATTTTTGATTTATATATAGCATTAGTGTTTCATTAACATTGCCATTGACTGATTGTTATTATTACTAATGTTGGTATAATTTTTAGTGTCGTACCCTCAAACACAAGTCTCAAATGCTAGCTTGTTTTTGCAAGGAGCCTATAGTTAAATAATAGTTACCTGTAACCTTGCCAGGACTTACAATGGTGATCTGTCCCCTCTGGTTTAATTATAATTTCGTTCGAGACTACCGCTTCCAAAATGGAGTTCCCAATGCTGGTTTGGTAATATTTTACGTAGCTTTATAACTGTTTTTGTTTGATACAATTATTTTGGATTCATTTAGTGATTTTAAATATTTTTAAATTCAAAATAGAGCCTGACTGATGGTTCAGCCCATGGACAGAAAAGGACATCTTGCGTGTCGTGTAGGTTCTCACTCTTCTTACATTCGTGTCATAACGTTCTAATCTAGTGGTATCCTCCTGTCGACTAAAAAATGAGCAGCGTAGAATGTAATGGACTGGGTAGGGGGTCGTGGAACTGGGTGAAAAACTGTAAAAAACTACACTGTAATATCAGAGGGCTAAACGAAAGGTGCTTAGATACCCTTGAAATTTTAATAGTATATCTCATTAACAGTTTTTAATGTCTAATAGTTTTAATAAAAAGTTATTATTTGTTTGTTTTCAGCTTGGCAGTGTACATTCCATATTTTGCTTACGTGGCGGCGCCGCACATTTCGGAACATCATTAATATGACCCAACCTCCACTTCAAAAACACAACTGGATGTATTGGAAATTATAAGTTGAGATCTAAATGGCATCAAAACCTGCACATGTTTCGGAATAGTGTGCTTCTCAATACAAGACAGCAAAAATAACGATAAGGTAGAAAGTAATTAGACAACTAATACGTACAAGTACAATAATTCGTTCTTACTCCAACTGTGTTATACTTTGGAGTCAAGGTAAACCTCTGATGAGGCTCATCCAATCTTAAAAATGATTCTATGTTGAAAACCACTGAAGATTTAATTTTTAAAACTTTGTTATACATGTCTATTATCAGGGGTTTGTTTCGGTACAAAATATACCAGAAAACTGTTCCCGATTTTTGAGATTGCAAATGGGTTTAGTTTTGAGTAGTACTTTTGAAGCTTATATCTACAATCATAAATCTGGAAGCTTAATGTAAAGTTTCTTGATAATGTACTCACCTACATGAGAAATTAGAAATCGATTCAGATAGCTAGCGACATATTTTTAAGACTGTTATGATTTTGCTAGCTAACTAATCTGGGAGCGGTTCTCGAAACAACTAGATCCTTACAAATTTGCTTACTATTACTAAGCAGTATTTGCTTCAAGTTTGTCACAGATTACTTTAAGCAAATTGGAGTAACTTTTTAACACTCCGCAATGATAGTACATATTATTGAATGATGAATGTTTGCTATTTCATCCTAAATCCTAACACCTAGAATGACATCATCATTAAAATGGTACTGGAATCTTTCGTAGTAATCAGTATCTGGGATAAAATTACTTATCATGCAAAAAAATGCAATCACAAATATTTTGGATTATTTTCAACAAGTGGAACAATGTAGATGTTCACTAGGGACAAAAGGTATACCTCAATTTTCATACAGCCGGGAACTTGCCGACATTTCAGGGTTTAAAAGACTACCAATAGGTCAAACCCAATCATTCTTCTTGATCTTATCAAAAAATAGATATGATACAATGTAGCTATTATATTTTTATGGAATATTTAAAGCAGAATTAATGCAAGTTGAAATTGCGACCCTGTCAAAAATACATTTTCTAATTGCGAAGTGAAATCTCATTGAGGATTTTTATGATAGTCGCCATGTAGGAAGACGAAAGGTTCCCCTACTCCCTAATCCCCTTACTATAGAAAAGGCAAATGTAGGGCTTTAACTGGAATGTTGACTTTGTTACGTCACCGTTAAATATTGATGTGTGGACCCGCCGCAAAAAATAGATATGATACAATGTAGCTATTATATTTTTATGGATTATTTAAAGCAGACTTAATGAAAGTTAGAATTGCTAGCCTGTCTATAATACATTTTCTAATTGCGAAGTGAAATCTCATTGAGGATTTTTATGATAGTCGCCATGTAAGGAAAGGTTCCCCTACTCCCTAATCCCCTAACTATAGAAAAGGCAAATAAATGTAGAGCTTCAACTTGAACGTTGACTTTGTTACGTCACCGTTAAATATTGATGTGTGGAGTGTGGACCCGCCGCAAAGCCGCCAAAAATAGATATGATACAATGTAGCTATCATATTTTTATGGAATATTTACAGCAGAATTAATGCAAGTTAAAATTGCTACCCTGCCAATAATACATTTTCTAAGTGCGAAGTGAAATCACATTGAGGATTTTTATGATAGTCGCCATGTAAAGAAAGGTTCCCCTACTCCCTAACCCCCTACATTCCATGACAAAGTGTTTAAGACTATCAGTTTTATTACATAATTTACAAGTACCCATATTAAATACCTGCAAATGCCTATCGTAATATATTGAATCTAGATTTA
>JAHZMZ010003220.1:0-17253 GCA_027743805.1 Lepidocyrtoides sp. E14 | reverse complement strand
CACGAAAGTGGATTCTGTCTCAATAGAAAACTAAATGTCAAAATGTATGCATTAAATTTTAATGATGTCGGCTTAATTATTTGATATCTCGCTGCTGCATTATCTATCCACTCTATCTTCAAAACAAAATTGCATTTCATTTCAAATCGCTGATTGATTTCATCCATGCCTATTATTGCATAGTTCAGTCCTAGCAATTTTGGCGATTTGGCAATACATATTATATGCCTGTACAATTGTGCTGCACACTTATGGCGTACACTGTGGTCATCATCATGTGTCTCATAAAAGACTAGACAGAAGCAAATGGAAGCGGGCCCATGAAAAACAGCTATTATCATGTGAGTGGGTTGTGGGTCTAACTGAACTGAAGTCTTAAGACTTAAGAAAGATGTAAAAGTTGAGTTTCATTGATGCAAATTTGATTTTTGTGTACTTGTTTGATGGGAGAGTGGGAGACTCATGATTATCATGTGGAAAATGGCATTTTGACTAAAGACCACTCTCTATCAATAATTCGGTGTTGTTGGTTGTCTTTCAGTTTAGTTTTCAATATAATGTTCTTTACAAGTTGTTGTGTAATCGGTAGCTTGAAAATAAAAGTTTGCACGTGACTGTGACATTTTGTCACGATATAACTGTTTTTAAATGCTACCAAAAGTACCTAAAAAACCGGCATTTTTTCAACGAATTTTAGGGATTGCTTTTATTGTTGAAGCGGCGATTTTCGGTGGATCATACCTTGTGTGGAGAAAACTGAACGATTCTCGAGGTAAAGCATAAATCTAATATTAGACAAATAATGCATTGTTGTGTTGTAACTGTCATGTCATGTAAATAGAGCTTGCTGAGTGTAAGTCTATATTTAAAGAGGTTTGCTGGTTGGCGTTGACCAATGCAAAGTTATGTTTTCTTAGAATGTTTGTTTTTACAGTATGGTTATACTATATCTTGGTCTTGGTTTGAATGATGTTTTTAGATTATCGTGAAGAAGTCAAAAAGTCTGCACCATGGATGTTGGAAATGTACTATAAGATGGGGGAGATGATGGACGACAAGCACAAAGCGATCAGAGAAACTGATGAAAAGATTTGGGACTATAATGCTGTGAAGCGTTCAAATTTAGGAAAAGAAAACTAATTTAGCGATTTCGTTCTGAATTCTTTCAAAAATCTATTTAATTTTTGAACTTCTGGTACTTCGTTGGAGATATTTATATTAGTTAATTATATAAATGGCTAGGGCAATAGGCATTTTTACTAAATACATAGTTCTTCCCGGTGGATTTGGGTATGCCTTAATGCAAGTTGCAAAACCAAGTGAGGAGGAAATTAAGAAGGTATGTAAGATACTTGGTTTATTTTTGTCCGTTTTAATGAAAGCAGTTTCAGTCATCATGTGTCATGATGACAGAGAATACTCATTTTACGTTGTTTTTTGTTTTATGCGTTTAAAGATCAAAGAATATTCGCACAAGAACGATCAGTTCTCTGCCGTTTTACGAGCAGCTGCCAGTCCAAATTCAAAACCAATTTATCAGCAAAAACCTGGAAGCCAACACCCTATTCCTGAACTAGCTAGTGAAGCTAATGTCAAAAGATAGTTACAGTGTCCAATTCATCTAGTTAAAAGTGTCGTTAAGTATGTAGCTTTATTCATCGAATTTACTTTATGTAACGTCATAAATTATAGTAGTATTTTTTTAGTTGTAGTTGTTACTAGTGGAAGAACTGTTGTTTTTAGTCGTTCATTAGTACCTTTTAAGCTATTATTAAAAGTATCATAGAAATTTACAATTAAGATGGCCAACTCAAATATATCGCAAACCCAATTGTCCGAAGAATTTATTAAGGATTTTAGTGGCAAAAAGCAAGGTCTCACAAGTCGGATTTGTGAACTCTCAAGTGATTTTGAAAAACTTGCGGAGCAGATATCGGAAATATCGTCAGAAATTCAACTCATGAGCAAGTCTTTGCACGATGCAGTGATGTTTTTGCCATCATATTCTATCAAGGTAAATAATTGTATTCGAATTGGAAATTTGGAATCGTATTTTTCATCTGAAAATTTGGTCATTCATTGTTAGGTTCGTCAAAATGAAATTCGGGATTTGGAGCGATTGCTAAAAGAAAAGGAGGACGCATTGGTTCCAAAGAAAAAATTTGGATTTAAGTCTAAACTAAAACCGGTTATGGTGAAAGAAGTCACGGATGTACATTCTGAAGCAATACTTTCACAAGAGACTAAAACTCGTTGCATGCCAAACATGGTAATTTTTCCACTATTACTGCTACTTTAGCGGCCATTTTATATTGCGACGTACCTATAATTCCTCCTTCCTCAGGAACTTTTATAGTGCTGTTTTATTGTAAATTTTCAATCTCGTCAATTATGATATGGAACAGGACAGCAATTATTTTACTATCGAGGGCAAAAAGCACGAGACCGTGAAGTATGGACAAGATGATTTAAACAGCAACGATGTTTTAATTAAAGACATGGAGGATTGTGTTATAGCCTTAACTGGGGTGCCATCGACTCTTCGTTTAGTTAATCTTAGAGATTGCAAACTACATTGTAAGGGATAACTGTACCTTTTAAATCAGTTTTTTAGATTCAGAAAAATATTATGCACACTGTTCTATGTTTCTATTGCCAAACGTTTTTTTACAAATTACTTTTCAGGTGGTCCCGTACGAACTTCCATATTCGTTGACAGTGTATTTGATTCCACTTTGCATTTATGTTGTCAGCAACTTCGAACTCACTCCTCGGAGAGACTGGACATATATTTAAAAGTTGCGTCAAGGGCTATTATAGAAGACTGTACTAAAATCCGATTCGGTCCTTACAAATGGAACCATGAAAAATCAGAAGAACTGCACGTTAAAGCGGAAATTGATGTAAATTTAGAGAGGTATTCAAAAAAGCATATGACAAGACAAACATACAGCTACTGTTTTAAAATACATAATATGTTGTGATCTTATGATCTTATTGTGTCCTGAAAATTGAAATTTTGTGTCTTTTTAACGTATTTTTTTTTAGATACGACGCAGTTGATGATTTTAATTGGCTTTCTTCCACCCCATCCCCAAACTGGGAGATTATTCCAGATTCTGAGCGCAAGTCATTTAGTTTGGAGTAGCAGATAACAATAACCACTTCAATAATCTTATCTTATTGTTAAACTCGTGCAAGTACAGCATCATTTTTCATTAAGCAAAAATAATATGAACTAACTGGTGCAAAATAAGGACTTAAATAAATAATAAACATGTAACACGGAGAATAACGCAAAGTTCATAATTTTTTAATTTCATTTTTATTTTTCATATTTACTTTTTGAACTTACAGTATTTTATGTTTTCACACGTATGAGTACATCATTCAAGCAGTATTATACCTCATATCTTATTTATGTTTGCAGTGATTTTCTCACTATCATTATTAAAACATGCTTACAGACTCACAATTTCCTCAGAAATTAAAAATAGATACACTTACATCTAAATGTCGTATAACCCATGAAACTCTTTGATGAGTACTTGATCACGTTATGTATTAAAATGTACATACAAATTTTACTCATTGAAATAGCTTATTCTAACGCACGTATTATCCTATGATTTTAGTCTTGTTGAAAATTTAACTATAAACAGGCAAATTCGTCACAAGTATTGTTTGGATGGCCATGTTCACTCATCAATCGTAGCGGTTATAACAGTTTCAATCTGTTCATTGCCTATAATTTTCCCAAATCGGTTTATCTATTTTCATTGCAACAATAAGTAAAAGTTGAGCAAAAGTTTCTGAAGAAAAGTGCACAAGTTCAATTTCACGACACCTTGCTCTACCTGAGGATTTTTGTAATTGCAACATGAATGCTCAGTAGCCAAGCCTAGTAATGACACGATAGCATTTTGAACAATCCAACAATTAAATCTATTGTTTACATAGAACTATTTTGTACGTAGCATCGTTTTTCCTTACAAATGCATACTATAGTGTAATTAAATGATCATTTTCCTCATTGAAAATAACCAAGTTCATGATGACACTGATGATGTGATTCGTTTTTCAAAATTTAGCAATTTACGCCTAAAAAATTTCGTTGTTTAATTCAATGGGGCTTTTACACAAGGCAGAAGAAAAACAAATTTTCACCATTTCCCGTAATACGGACATGTACCATAAAATTAAATCTTAATCTTGATATGTATAAAATAGCAGTTTGAAGAAGAAGAGAAAAAGTCGGTAAGATTGTCCTGCAATAACCACACAAAAAGTGCGTACCAGGTGTACCTAATACCTAATATTAATGATTAATTAAAAATAAATTGATGAAGAAGAGTGAACCTTTACGTATGCGTAATTAAATGAGCTGTGTGTAATTAAAGTGATTGTCATTTTGTTGTATAGTGATTGTCTTTTGATTGTTTTATTTTCAGTCAAGTGCTTCCCTTCATTAAATCCACAAAGGTCCATTTCACCCATTTCAGCAATTACAAACTATCTTCACTGCATTTTATCAGTCTGAACTTAAAATTAAACTCATATTTTGATTTCAAATTCCGCTAAAAAGAGCATGCTCCTAAAGTTCTAAATAGACAGGGGAGAAAGTTTTTGAACTACGTATAATAATGAGTTATGTACATTTGCTCATTTAAACTATGGATCGGTCGATTATAAATTCCAAATTAGCAAAATGAAATTTGGGAGTTTATGAAAGAAAACGAGCTTTCATCAAATAAGCAGTGGATTCTGGTAATAATGGCATGTATGGCTAAGAATGAATGTCAAAAAGTTTGTCTTCAATCTAGGTAGCTATTTTACAAAACTGAACATAAAAAAGTCGGTCATATGGCCATGTTTAGAGTTTGTTAATATTCAGACAAGATTTTCAAATTGATCGACTCTCCAAAAATAAGGTGGACAAACTATGTTAGGAAACTATACTATATAAGGTGTAAATACATGCAATCCTCACGATCGCGATCAAAAGTATTGCATTATGGCTATGTGCGATTTAAATTATTTAGTACAGACAACAAAAATATTGCAACTGAAACTAACGCAAATAATACAATGCTGCACTATAACTGATATGGACCTTTAAAATTTCTATAAGCTAGAAATAAAGCCATAAACAGTGCATTATTTTTTATGGATTGATGGAGAAAGGACTCAATAAAAATTAATTTCTTTTAGATATATATCTTGAAATGAGTGTTAATGGCAATCAGTGTTTTTCCAGTTTGAATTTTACAATAATTTTTTCAGGTATTTCCAGAGTCTCTACTTACACGTTTAAAAGTTGCCTATTACAAAAGAAATTCTTAAAATATTATTTTACGTACAAATACACCATAAACCCGAAAAGTAAAGCCGCAAGAAACATTTAAAAATTGATACACCTATTTCACAATTTTAATTTACAAGGTTATTTACAATAGTAGTTATTTGCCCGTATAACCAAAAAAATGTTACATAATTTCTAAACGTGTCAAGAGTTTTATCGCTGAGTTTTAATACTTACTCTATGTACTACACTATGCTACTACTACTATTACAAGTATTTACATTTGAAGGGGCATTTTGATACTTAACCAAGTTTTATCAAGATGGTACAATAGCTATAATTACAATTTACAAAAATGTACTTACAAAAGCTAATACAGTCTGTCACACAGACTAATAATAATAATTAATAGTACCTTGTTAAGCTAGCTTATCTACTAATGAATGCATAATATGTGTATTTATGATATTTTATGTAGCAAACGATGTATGCAGGATAAAAGCATTAAACTGGCTGTGCTTGAATACTTGTCATTTTTATGAAACAATATTTAGGTGGGATTATTATAAAGTCATCCTATTAACTACGCTACTCGAGTATTTCAATAAATCTAGGTATATTTTTATACATACATTACCATTGAACTGAAAACAGTAACTCATGGCACAACGATAAACCCCTACTGTAAAAAAAATTTGAAAACTGTGTTGGAGTGGATTGAAATACTTTCTAGAAATTCATTTGTAATGCTTTCTTATAAACCTTTCCATTGCAATCGTTTAATTAACTATGCCTTGGCAGTAGTAACATTTTTTTGAGAGCTGACAGTGACAGTGCATGGTGGTGGTGGTGGTGGGGCAGGTTTTGAAGTTTTAGCTGATAGATTAGGTTGCTTTGGTGGTAGCTTGGGGTTCATTGCTGAATTAGGATGGGCATGAGCCGTAGGGCGTATTCGATTTCTTGATCCTGCTCCAGGCTTTGCCATAAGCTCGCCGTCGCTGCAGAGAGCTTTGAGGAGAGGAAGATCCAGTGCTTTGCACTTGGCCCTTAGTGATGCCAAATCTATTTCGCTTGGTGTTGGTCTTTGAATCTAGAAAAGATTTAAAAAATATATATGTATTTATATTTTTTCTAAAAGTGTGCTCATAATAGCACCAATGAAAAATGATTTAAGAGAAGTAAAATTTACCTGGCCAGCACTTGCATGTTTGACTCCCCGCTTGTATGGAGGTGGTGGAGGAAGGTTGTAAATTGCGTTAAGCCTTTCTTCAGCTTCAATTGATGGTTGAGCGTATAGAGATTCCTCGGAACGAGACATTAGTTTCAGGCGAATACGCTCATCAAAGTTGTTCAAGGCACTAGCAGCAGAAATTGTCGTGGGTGTAATCATCAAGCCTCCTGATCCTGCAGCAGTTCTACTACTAGACATGAGCTGTTGTACAGCCTTCCGCATACCATTCTCAACAATAACGTTACCGTTGTTTTTGTATGGTGGTAATGGAGGTGCTGATTGAGTCGAACTTGGATAATAAATTGCAGCAGAACTGTTACTGCCGGCAAAGCTTTGTGTAGACAGAAACTTTTGCAGATTCTCAGCGTTCAATCCGCTAACTCCTCCTCCGCTGTAATATCCATATTGTGAGGATGAGCAATGAGATGCAGCGGATCCCACATTGTACAGTGATTGATATGAGTTGTGATGGTATAATGAAGAAGTGTTCATGGTGGCTGCCAGACTTTGATTGCTTAGAGATGATGTTGCTACCGATGCCACAGGAATACTGACATGTGGAACCGGTTTCGTTAAAACTGATGTTGTGTTGATGCTGCTGGTGACAGCAGTGCTACCTTTTGGCATTCTTCCGGGCAATGGCGGTGGGATACTGGCTGAATTTGCTGGCACGGGTGCCTTGCTCACGTTTCCATTGCTTACTGATATTGGGTACGGAGGTGGAGGGGGAAGGTATGGTGGAGGAATGTCGCTCATTGAGTATGCGCATGCAATACCATTTCCCAACATGGGATTACTATTTGTAATGGTAGTATACCCAAGACCTTTCGATTCCAAATATTCTTGCTGGCTCACACGCGGATCTTTCGGTGGAAAGACAACGTAGTCCAAGTCTGAATAAAGTTGAGCTTTAAATTGCTGAATCTGCGAGCGAGTTAACTGGTTAGTGTAAACTGTTGTAAAGCGTGGATTTCCAGCTGTTGTAGTACTACTAGGGGTAATTTGATGACTTGAAGCTACTAAAGGCATACCATGGTTGCCAGGAACTGAGAGAGAACTGACGCATAAATTTTGCCTAAGATTATGTTCAGTTGCCTGCTTGTTTCCAACGATCATGGTATTCACACTGGTTGGAACAGCGGAAGAGTGGACCAGTGAGAGACAACTTGTTGTTGCAACTGGGTGGCATATAGGTGCTCTAGACAATGGCTTTAAATTTTGAAGTCCAATAAGAAAGTTATTTAGATTGTTTGGAACACTTCCGCATTTGCTACCGATTCCACCAAACATTCCAGCACTAAAGTATTGCTGTTGTTGTTGAAGATTCATTTTTGATTGTGCTTGCATACCACTCATTGCGACTTGCTGTTGATGTTGCTGATGTGGATTTGCTCTGTTTTTCACAGACGACGCATGTACATCAATGTAGTTATTTGGGCGAATAATTACAGGAGCACCGGATTTCCCTGGATATGGGCGAGCTGGTATGGTAGGTACAAAAGGTTCCTCTGCAGCCACCGTATCATAAATATTATCCACGCTTTTGGAATGTTGGAGCATTCCAGAAGCGCAATTTAACTGATGAGTTAGCTGGTGAATAGACAGTCGTGGAGCTCTATATAGAACCTGTGCAGTTGCTGCAATAGCAGTTGGAGCTGGACTAGCATACGCAGTTTGGATTTGAATCTGAGGTTTTGTTGATATTATTCTCGCATCAACTGGCGTGGAATCTGATTCTACCGCCGTCAAATCGGCCATGCTCTTTCGTGGTTTTGGAGGTGGCTCAGGTCGTTTGCCTTCGCTGAGTAGATTTAAAGCTGTAGTTGACCTTGATGAAGGTTTAGATGGTACTAAATTACTTTTCCCTAAAGACTCTGATGTTCTAGCTTGTACAAACGAATCTGGCCTTCTTCGTGGAAGAGTACTCATATTTACTTCCGGAGGGAGAGGCGACGAAGAAGTTGGATTTGTACATGCTTTCGCTGGTATCCCTACAATTTTCCAGAGCTTACTATTTGGCTTTTTAGGAAGCGGAGGTGGCATTAGCGGTGGAAGTTGTACGTAATCAGAGTCCGTATCAAAGTTGTCACTAACGGTTCTCGTGCTTGGATATCTTCCTTGCTGCAACTTTTCTCCAAATTGCACATAATTATTCATTTGGCTTGATGGTAAGGTGGGAATAATTCGACGAGATTTAAAATTGTAGGATTCATGTTTTCCTTTATCCGTGCAAATAATATTAGAACAGCATTTCCCATTTTGCCTGGGACTACGTAAGCATTTTAATGAGGCAACTTTAGGCGTTACACCATTTTCTTTCGACGGACAAACAACATTATTTGTGCTGCAACTCCGCCTGCATTCACTTCCGCAAGCGGAAACAACCACCCCATTGCAGTCTTTTGCAGATGAATCTTCTCCATTGCTTGTTACTTTCTCTGTTTTATGCTTGCATGCACCGTTTGTTACTACAACCTTACGACTTACTACACAGCACCTCTCTTTGGGAACACACTTGCAAGATTTTTTCTGAGGATCCACCATCTTCACACAACTGTACCTTGGCTTGGGTTTAGGAGCGTTTACGTTACTTTCATTGTCACTGCATTTAACACTTTTACTATTACTGCACCTTACTTTCTCTTCCTTAATTACCGAATACTGACGCTCACAACTACCGCTACTGCACTTTACTTCACTTTTTGGAGCATTCTTGCATTTTGTCACTTCTGATTCATCGCTAATTTCACCATAAACATGTTCATCCTCCAATTTGTACTCTTCAGCTTCCTCTCTACAAACTTGGTCTTGGTCTTGTTTTTCATTCTTATTAGACTTTTTACATGATAGGGTCCCTGAGAGCACCGTTGTGTCATAACTTCCACTTTGGTGACTTGCTGATAATTCAAGAGGCATTCCGTCGTCTGTTATGTCCACGGCTTTGAGAGTGGACTCTTAACCATGGACGGTGTATTATTGTGCTGGTGAACTACTGGAGAGTCTCCGTCTACTTCATCCTCATCTACAGTGCAACAATTGCACTCACAGTGACCTGCACAGTCTCCCTTTCTGAGAGCACCGTTGTGTCATAACTTCCACTTTGGTGACTTGCTGATAATTCAAGAGGCATTCCGTCGTCTGTTATATCCACGGCTTTGAGAGTGGACTCGCTAACCATGGACGGTGTATTATTGTGCTGGTGAACTACTGGAGAGTCTCCGTCTACTTCATCCTCATCTACAGTGCAACAATTGCACTCACAGTGACCTGCACAGTCTCCCTTTTCTCCTATTGTTCTAACCAACATAGAAGACCTGCATGGGGAAGTCGTTTCGGTTTCCTCACAGTCTGGCTCACAGTCTGAGTCGCAGTACCAGTATTTTGCTTCATTTCCATCCTCGCCACAATGGTGATCCCCGTCGTGGTGACTATTTGAGGAGGTCAAGGCTGTGGAGTCTGTAGTTGATGATATATTACGATGGTTGCCAGCATGCAGCCTTGAAAGATGAGCTTTTGTGGATAGTGGCAGATGCTTGTGGTGGCTGTGATTTAGTGACTCCAATGATGTAGAATTGTTGATGTTATGAGTTTGCTCCGTGCAAATATCCGAGATTTCTCTTATCTCCAGGTCTTCTGTAATATCGAAAAAATAACGTAATATTATCACACATGAAGAACGACTTTTTAAGATTTTTCTGAAGAAAGAAGCACAGGCAAAGTAAAATATATTCAAAACACACAAATGTAGCAATAAAAGCTCTCATCTCATCACTTTCAAAAATAAAACTGGTTGTATGCATTCTGGGAGCTTCAATAACAGAATGAAGAGGGATGAGTTTCTCATGTAAAAAGTAACGAGAATGCTGCAGGGAAAAAAACGGAGGAAGGAATAGTAAACATTGTTTGTAAAGGGACAAGTAAAGGGAATCTTGCGTGCAAGAATAGTCTGTACTTATCGTAGTAGTAGCCTCTTCTTTAGAGTCTTTTAACTTGCATAAAAAAATCGTGTAGTAAAGCAAAAAAAGGAAACAATAAAAGTTGTTCTGGCTGCAACAAACCTTCACTCCCATCCAAGCTGTAAACACGGTCGGAGACTATGCCTGAGGTGGTGTTGGATGAGGCGTTGCTGATGACAGAAACTCGTTGATGTTCACTAGACTCTCCAGTGAGCAAAAGACCCTCAGCCCATAAAGATAAGTCCAGCATCTTGTTGTCATCATGTTTGGTGGAGGAAAGTGTAGAATTACAACTAGACTCTCCACCGGTACTACTTAGTGAGGACGCTTTATGACCATTGCCATTGTGGTGGTTATGATGCTGCTGATCTGAGGAAAGAATGGGCTTGCTGTTTGCCTGTGCATATTGATGGGTGGAACGGCAAAGAAGAAGGAGAAGTCGGGGGACTACCTCGGATGCTGCAATGAAGGAAAGCTTTGTCGTTGTACCCAACCATGGACAATGGACACCACGAATCTCAAACTTTTTCCTCTGTAAATATCAATTTTTAAAGTGGTTGAATAAAATGAGCTTGAGCTTGGATAAAATGTAGAGTTAAACCTCGAATAAACAATATTTTAGTCTTAGAGAAATGTACCTCGAAATAAAGTTTTGTAATGTTAGGCCACAAAAATGTAAACCGCGGCTGATCAAGAATTTCATAGGCACCGGAAGTATTCTGTAAACGTTGGAAATAAATCTATTTTTAAAGAGCTGCATCCTCTCTCATGTAGCCCCATTTTAACTGCATTCATCAAAAGGATATTCTACTCACATAATAAATTTCTATTCCTTTTGGAGTCACCCCAATCCACGCTGGAGACTCTTTCCCTTCTTTGGTCTTTAATGTCATTCGAAATATGTGCATGTTGTACTGAGGGATCACTGCACGAATAAACGCGAGTCGTGCCTGCTGCTGACTCAGTCCAGCACACGCCTGATGAGAACGGTCTAGAGAAGGGCCAAGGGTTGATTTCAAAGAATGAGTCCATCTTGGCATCTCCTGACACGGTCTCCAGTCCCCAAGCTCTGATTGTAAAGCGTACGCTACAGTTTGTACAAGATTTGCCACGGTACCTCTCGGTGCAGCGACCAAATTTTGTCGCAGTTGTAAATAATAATGAAGTAGCGTTACAACATCACTGCAAGGAAAAATATGAATTATTTTAACCAAAAATGAATGAAGAATAAATACAGTCAAGTTTGATATTATAATTTTTTTGACATATTGACACCACCTCTCTCCCAATGAGATTGGTAGCGATCTAAGCGATCAATCAATCAACTCATGTTAAAAGCTAGTTTACTGCATCCCCTATTATTCGGCAATTGCACTGCTTGTTGTGAGTACGCCCCATTGCAGCGAAAATCAAACTTGTCTATTTTTAAATCATCCATAAACGCGTTAAATTCGTTTTGAATCCTTATAATGGTTTTTTGAACTCGTTGTAGGGCAAACATGCTGAGTACAGCATGCGCCCCAGCATGAGTCATGCATGAATGTCAAAAGCTAAAGACAAATGACGATGCAGGTTGACATTAGTGATCGCTGATCACCAAAAATGAAGTGCGCATTACACACTCTATATGCACACTCAGTTCGTGGCGGTGCCTGCATTGAATCGATTAGCAATCGATGCCTTATGGATATATGGGCACTGTATTTCAATACCAAACCAGTATCCGTTTCTACTTGAAATATTGGAGTACTTTATGTTGTAGCGTAAATCGTAAAAAAAAAGAAACAGGCAAAATGAATTGAAGACATTCAAAGATGAAGATAAAAGGTTATTTTAGAAGACCTTACTCATACAAAATTTTTGTTTACTCATAATTTACTATTTTTCTTTGCACCATTGACTGAATGATAATACGATATGTCACAAACATTTACATATTTGTATTTGAGAAAGGTAAAAAACTAAAGGTCAGCAAAGGTCCTTCTATATATGATCTACCTACATCTCAATAATCAATCAACAAAAAATTCCTTTTTGACATTCATGCAGCTCATATTTTCTTCAAGCATCAATTTCGTATCATATAAAACCTTTAATGTACCTATGTGTATCTATGTATGGTACAGTGCCCAGAATTATGTGTTTCCATATACATAATACGACATGACATGAATAAATTCATACTGCACATGTCAACGTCACCCTCACACTTGTCCAAAGTCACACCACAAAAGCCATAAATTGTGTATCTGTCTAAAAATCCTTTAAAAAGGGTTAGAGATGATGTGGGCATACAAGTAAAAAAAAGTATTGTTCGCTGGTGTCAAACGAGATTTATTGCCATTTCCTCGGTATTGTAAATACCGTGACATTACTAGTCTAATCTGATTACTGTGGTGCTTGTAGAAGGTATAATACGATGTGCCTTTAAATACCTGTCCATTGTCCCTCACTTCCTATTTAGCCCTAGATCGATTACTAACTAACTAAATTAAACAAATAAGGTAGATAACTTACAAGGTTTGGGGTAATGTCTCCAAATAAAAGTGAACCCGAACGTAAAAGACAGGTGCAGGCTTATTCCTTTCCTGTGACAAACAAAAATAAAAACATACATGAATACATATTATACAAGTTAACCGTGCATTTAAAAAAATTTAATACTGCATACTAACTACAATTTTCATAATCATGCAGAAAGCCCAATAAAGCGCAAATCTATTCAACAAGTGTTTCATAAATAGCATTTATAACGCATTAGAGAGAAAAGCTTATTTCTTGCAGGAGTTTAAATACGCATTATTTCAATAAAAAAAATCTTCCTCCAGGCACACTTTAATGGGATAAGCCAAAGCCAAACTATCAAAAAAAAATAAATTTTTTTGAGCATTATTATCATGGTCCCTGTAAAATGTAGATTTCCTTCGTATGAGTGAACTGAACTGGACTGCCAGTGCCAACCAGGTACTGATGATGATGATGAGATGAGAACACAGGTTCCTTTTTCTGACAACGCCATGCTCGATCAACATAAACCAGCAAAAAAGTTCAAGGTGTATTGTATTCATGCATGCATACCAAGCAAAAGGAAGCGTCTTAACAATGCATAACATTATTGTCCTTAATGCAAGCAAGAACATCTTCTTATCAGTATCATAATCATCATAGCCACAACTTTAAAAATGACTTTAAGCATGCCCTTCAACTTTTCAGGTTCAGATTGGCGTATAAAAAGTCTGGTGGACCGTGAGGCATGTAGGTATGTGTATGTGTAAAGCTGCCACAGGAGATTGTTGATCATCATCATTATCATCATCACCATGATCCTTCGTCCAACCTTTTTTTTCTTTCTTCCATCTTCTAGTTTTTCAAGCAGAAGAAAAGCAGCAAAGACGAACAAGACTGTGAAGGAGAGAGAGAGAGAGACAGAGAGAGAGAGATAAAGACTGCGATGGGGCTCGATGTAAATAACAGTGAATTATAATGGATATTATCTCTACTAGGATGGATGTAGGTATGTGCAACAATCCACGCCACGCTCACGAAAGAAGGAAAAGAAAAAAATGGATGAACAATATAACATCCCTACAGCAGCAGAAGCAACTACAACAGCAGCAGCGTCAGCTTATAATATCAGTTTTACATACTTACAGTCAGCGAGAAAAAAAGAAGATGGAAAAAGTTTCCTGTCATTTCTGAAAAACGCCTCAGAAAATAGCTAGAGGCAAAAGGTATTTCTTTCTCGACAAAACACAGATTCTTTACTCTTTCCTCAACTACCCATTTACTATTATGAATCATGAAGGTTTTCTCGTTTTTTTATCCTTAGTAGTATTTATTCTTTTACACAAAATATTTTTCGTTTACAAAAAGTTTTACCATACGAATTTCCCAATGCATTGATCTTGTGGCATCATATAATGTCATTGCATTTTATTTGTAATCAAAACCATGTCCTCGAAAATTGTAAAATCTCATAAAAATATTATACACGCATTTTTACGATGGTTTTGATTTTTTTAAATATGTAGCTTAACAGCAAGCCTGAAATCCTTTAAGGTTAGGAATTGCTCTTTTCCTCATGACTGAAAACACATTAGTTGAATGTTTATACTTACACAAGAAAAGATGAAAAGTTAATATTATTATTGATGTATTTTTTTTGGAGGTAAGATAAGGTACATTTTTTTACAAGTGTATAAGAACGAACATCATAATATTATTTAATGCTTATAGGTACTTGATTTGCTTTTTTTATCAACGTACATAAAATAAAAATGACAATGATCTGTATGCATATGCATCAGAGAGTGGGTATTTGTTGAAAATAAAAATCCGAGAGAAACTTCTTTAGCCGGTTTTTATAATAATTTAACAATCATATATAATGATTGTACAAGATACACAACAATCATTTCATTGCCTTTTTTCTTCGACGCTGCTGTCTGGGTTGGTATTGCTGTTGTGTTGATGATGATAACACGATGAAAAATCAAAATAGGCGGACGCACCTTGTACACAGATATGTTATAATGGAAACGAATGAAGCTCGTAAAATTTTCAAAAGGAAAGTGGCTACCGGAATTGAGCATAGTTTTGCCTGAGGGGTTGAAGGATTTTTTTTCTTACATTTTAGAGCTGCAGTCACATCGTTATTCGCTGCTAGGATGATGATGATGATGATGATACGATACGATGCTACTTTTTTATGCTTAACTTGGCATTATCCATTAAAGTAGTAGTAATACGCATACCTCTGAATTCTTCAGGGGTACGTACGTAGGATGACGGTGACCAAAGGTATCTAATTGAACTTTTGAAGCTGTACTATTATAGCATGATGAAAGATACCTACGTACAAAAAAACACTATTCTATTTTTTTGTTAGTAGATAGTAGATACCTACTTACACAAGTATCAAGTTTCCTATTGGTATAAACGTAACTACCTACAAACATCATCATCATTGAATTACTTTTATCTCTTCTGTCTACTGCCTGCAACATTTTTTATGGGACTTACAATGGTTCGCCTTCTATATTCTCATCAAAGTGATGATGGCAGATTAGATGATGAAGTTTTAGTCGAACTAGCTAAAAAAATCTTTTTGTTTTTAGAATCCCAAACTATGACCATCTCTAGTTATGTTACACACACGTACCATTTCTTTCGGTAGCAGTAAGAGAGAGAGAGAAGTTTAAAAATAAATAAAATCGTAACAGAAATTGAAATAAAAATTCCTACATAACTGGATTCTTTTTAGATATAAAGAGTAAAGAATTTTTCTTTGATGAGAATATATGTACATGTGTTTTGCTTTTTGAAAAAGGTGCAGGTACGCACGCAGTCCATGAACCTTTTTGTAGTACACTTCTCCAAGATGGCCTTGAGTAAGGACCCTTTTCTCACTGTTCACCTGTTGAAATTCTTCGAAAGAAACAATTTCTCCCTTCATTTTTTTTCTCGCTGCTTACCATCTGCTTTCAATGAATTTGTTCTGAAAGAATCATTTTTTTTTGGGACTTGGTTTGTAAATACGATGAAATCAGGTGGCTGACAATGACTGGAGAAGATAAGGTGGATTCCACAGGGTAAAATAAAAGGGAGCTAGCTGGGACGAGACAGTGTATTGGGTAAGTTTGGTCTAGTAAATAAATAACAATTCTCAGAATTCATCATTTCTGCGTTCTTGAAAATCGGAAATCAATAGCGATTTTTCCTTTTTAAACTTACACACTTTTAAAAATTATGGTGTGTTTATGCACTTAAAACTTGCACGAATACCTGTTATGTACATTGTCAAAATATTTCAATAATCAGCAAAATGTATCCAACCAAAATGGGCTGACAACTGGTATTTGCAACATATCATATCAACATTCAAGAATTTGATGAAAGGTTAATGTAGCAGATAAACCTTCTAGTTTAATGACACTGACTCGACAATAATTGGTGCTGGTGCCGTTGTTAAATTGCCTGTCATGATCTTTCAAACAATCATCTTTCAAACGATTCTCGTGAAACAAACGTGCTGATCATTATTTAGTGAGTCAAAGCTCAAGAATTTTACACTTCCTGTTAAAATTCTTTTTCTGAAATTTGGAAATTCCGTGGCCTTTCGTATGAATAGCAGAACATAATATCCTCTTGTCCTGACCCTCCTGCTTGGTAAATATTTATTGGCACCACAAATCGTTTAACTCTGCCTATTCATGCCATTTTCGCGATTGTCATAGAAATTACAACGAAGGGGTAGAGCGTATCAAGACGAAAAATATGAATATGTACATATTTGCGTGTCAACGTCAACTTCTAAAATATATATTAACCTCCCACACGACACGATATAAAGTAGAATTCTTTTAACTAAATTACCATTCTCAAATTCTTTAAAGTGGCTCTTTTTCGGGGTATGCTCTGTCTGACTCACTGACTTTTGCAGTCTGAGATCGAGACAACGTAATAGCTCACTTTTCTGGTAAAATTCAGATTTTGCATGAAAAACCCTTTTAACTCCAATTTTCTTCTTAAAATATAATGCTCAAAGTTGACTGAGACTGTGTAATTGGTTTTTATCTCATTTTAACTCTCCTGTAGGTACTCGTCCCATACTGTACATTACGTCCGTGAAGTAAAAAAGGGAGAACAACTAAATTACACTTTTTTGATTTACTACTTAACTTGAACCAGGCAGAGGGGCTTGGTGTTAGCTGCTTGCTACTATCCTCAATTTATAGCACATTATTAAGTGACGAAGTCACTTA
>JAHZMZ010003218.1:0-20563 GCA_027743805.1 Lepidocyrtoides sp. E14 | reverse complement strand
AATTGTTTTACTATGATAATACTACGTACCAAAGTAAGATTTGTTATCAATCAATGAATGATAAGTTAATTATACTAAAGTTGTGAGTAAACATGCTTTCCAGCTTCATCACAACATCCTTTATCTTTGTTATCTGAGAAGACAACATGGAATATTCAATTTACTCAATTACAATTCAAAATGGTGGAGTAAAAGAGAGATGTATTGCTGTTGTGAGGAGAATTCGTAATATAATAGTCTCAAACTGTCTACAGTGTGTTGTCGTGTGCATTTATCAGAAAATATCCCACGCATAATGCATAGGTATAAAGTATAACATGATTTCCTCCGGGCATCACATCTTCGCCGGATCTTTTGTCTGCTTATTTTATTCATCTGCGGATGATGAGCAAGGGAGAAGTGAATAAATGGGTATGTGCGTATAGGTAGGTTGCAATTACTTACTACTTTACTTTTTAAAGCAGCAGCCAACAACATCTTGTGCGCCTACTACTGCATATATACATCTTGTCACTAGCTAGAACCAAAACCAAGAAAAGAAACGATCATATTCACATCACCGCCACCGCACCGCTTTTGCTTCTGCTAGGGTTGCTGGTAGACCCAAGTGCAGCAGAGCTGAGAGGTGAGCGAAAGAAAACAAGGCAAGGCAAGTAGATGGAATTTAAAGGTCGGATGTCAAATCAGATACAACATTTCAGCTATTTCTGTACAACCCTTGTAGGTATTTACCGTAGATGAGTGGGAAGTTGGATGAAAAAGAAACTGGTTTACTACATAAAGAGGCACAGAAAAATGATGAAGCAAGAGCAGAGAACTAAACTATGTGTAAACTATGATCACACTGATATCTTAATATGAAAATTGTTAGCAGTAAATCTGTTTAATAAATAGCTTAAGTAGCTCAACCTCATACATCATCTTCATTACATGTCTATTTGCAAAACCGTGTAGGTACCTAAGTATGCATTTCTGAGAAACAGAATGCTCCATGTTTTAGGGACAAACAACTCAGACTGACGGATATTATTAAATTAAGTCAAAATTTCATCAGCAAATGTCATCATCATGTATCAACATTTGTAAGAGCTTTGTTTAAAATTAACTCAACAGTAGTTTTACATATTCTCTTTCTTGAAAAAAAACTGTTTTTTTACGTTTTAAAATCAATTAAAAATTAAATTTAAAAGTAGACATTACAAAACTGAGTTTATGTTTAGATCATCCTTTTATTTTAGGTAAAATTGGAAAAGTTTTTCTACTGTAATTGTCTATGCATGTGGGTAGACAGAAACAGTAATAAAAAGCATTTTCTTTTTGGTATTATCATATCATCATCATCATCATTATCAAGAGAGAAACAAAAGTGGAGATGAATCGGTAACTGATGTTGTGAACTGCTTCATTGAATGACTCTTTTTCACCACCTCAACCGTCACTATAGTGATACAGCTTACCACATTGCAGCCGCAGCTGTGTAAAGAAAAGGGAAGCAACAAAAAAGTTATATCTTCTCAGCACTCCTTGCGTTGCAGCCTCTTTTCTCAAGTAGTGTTGCTAAACCTGCATTTGAAAAAAAAGTTTGCTGAGCGGCTCCTCTTCACAGCCATAATAATAATAATAGTGGAAATGATAAAAAGCAAAGTTGTTTGAATACGAAACTAATGGTATGATGGTAAGTAGATATATATAGTACGTATGTGGCACAGGCTTATAGAATACTCACTATAGTACACATACAAAAACGAAACAACTTGTAATAAAGAAGAAGAGCTAACCAGCCATAAATTACCTGCTTGCCTTTTAAACTTTATATGACTTGTTAATTAGTAATTAGTACAGCTTTTGGGCCCTTGCCAATTAGTGTATGTAATCTCAACCGGTGGTGGTACTTATTATTATTGTTATAGCTGGCATATGAATGAGCATATCATATGCTACTTTACGATATTTGCCAGCCAACAAGCCAACCTTCACTTCCTTCACTGGCATGAAAGTGTAGACATTACATTATTTTCTGCGTGTACATTGCTCTGATTGTGTTGTATCGAGGTGATATATTTTTGCACGAAAAAATTATAGTTTTACATCTCTATATATTTGCAAAAAAACGACAAACAAGTGTATCATTGAATAGCTCGATTAATATGATAATTATTGAATAAAAAGACTGAAAAATCAACTTCAAGTGGTTGCTTGAAATATTGTCATTTTTTATAGTATTAATGAGCATGTCATTATCCATTAAAAATTCTACATCATGTATTTCAGGCTATTAAGGTTTCACTCAAATGAGTTACTACAATAGTTGTTCTCTGCTCATAAAAAGCTTCAAGATGACCCTTAATCTCTCACGAGATCTTGGTGCAATTGAATGAACATTGGTTTTTAGTAATGGAGATTGCTTACTCATACTCATGAATACAAATATGTATGTATTACATTACAATTTGTACGTATTCGTTATAAATTTTTGCTCAGCAGGAACATAAATTGCAGCTGGCATTGCTGCCTCGTTTGGTCAGCATTCTTCACAATCTGTAGAATTTAAAAAGTTTTATAACCGTCACAGATGATGTATACATACGTTGCCAATTTAAGTTGCAATAATTTTATGACAATAAGCTAGTGTTGGTCGAACGAACTTTGTTCTGATTGGCAAGTTAACAAAAATGGTACGCACGCACCTTGTAGTATATACCATTATTATACATAGCTATAGTTGATCGATTGGTGAAATCAAAACAATCTAAAAAGTTTGGCACAAAAGGCGTAAATAATAATACGATTTTTTTCTGTTTTTGGGTGGAGATCATCAAAATCAAGACAATTGTATTCATTATTGTGAAAGGAGTAGTAGTATCTCTCTCTATGTTCACCTCGCATGACAGTGTACGTTGCAAATAAGCCACATGGAATAACTACAAACTACTTTGTAAATATGTATTAATCAAATGAATCAATGTCAATGGTCATCTTTTATTTGGGATGTGTTTGTATGATTCATACGGCAAAAGTATAACGGAA
Organism: Lepidocyrtoides sp. E14; assembly: GCA_027743805.1. Lineage (NCBI taxonomy): Eukaryota > Metazoa > Arthropoda > Collembola > Entomobryomorpha > Entomobryidae > Lepidocyrtoides > Lepidocyrtoides sp. E14. The sequence goes on along the minus strand of JAHZMZ010003218.1, from coordinate 17,536 downwards.
GCAAAAGCAGTGGCTGGTGTCTGGTGTAGGTTCATGCATAGCCGCAAGTACGCATCAAATGAACTATATTCTACTTTTAATAATTATGTAAATGTATTTTTTGCCAAACACAGCGAAAATATAAAAAAATATGGGCCCTCCTTCACAAAGCAAAAGCGACAAATCTTACATTTTCTGCATTGTAACATAATAATATCACAGTTATTTTAGTGGTTTTGCGGCAAACAATAGACATAATGAATCTAGGACACTCATTTTATGCAACCTTTTGTCTCTATTATCGCCATTTTGAACTGCCTCTCTTCTTTATTTGTTTTTTTATGTACTTCATTCACTATAGGCAAACATTGAACATGCACATCATTATTACCAAATAGTCAACTTTTATTTTTAAAACAAGTACTTTACAAGAAAACTAAAACTAAAAAAAAGAGACAGATGAGCATACAAACTTTTGATTTTGGTTAATGTTGTCGTATCATCATCATATCATCATCATCATCATGAAGTTGTGAAAAACAGTAAATTTTGCTTTTAGAGCATCTATATTACTGCGGTAAAGTTTAGTGGTGTTGACTGTTGACGATGATAAGGATGATGATGACGATTATTGCTGCACTTTTCAGTCTATTCATAACAAGGTTTGTGGCACAAGGATTTTTGACAACTTACAAAGCAACAGCGCACAGTATATATAAACTGTTTCAATACCGTACTACTATAACCACCTCAACACAAAACAGCAAGCTTTGATCATGATGATGAGGATGATGATGATGATGCTCACTGAACGCTGCTGTTGGTTGGGTGTTTTGTACCGCGTTGCATGTGCATGCTACATTTTTTTACGTATCAGTGTCTCACCACTACTGATCTGCAACAACTACTTCTACTTGTCACGTCACCACTTGTCAATTCTATTGTGCTTCTGTACAATAACAGAGCTATATTTATACATACTCGCAAACTTTTTCTTTTGCTTGTTGGTTAGAATCTACTTATAGTTTGTTAGCATACTCCTTGAGCTGTTCATGAGGATGAGGATGATCATGGGTGGCTAATAATGGCAGCTGCCGTAGCAGTGTGACTTTTTTGTGTGGTAATACATATAGATATACATAGATACATAGTATTAAGAATGTGATTTGAACTACTACCATCATCTATTATGAGTTTTTTGTATCATTGTGGCGAATGAGCTGTTGTAAAGTAAGCAGAATTGACACGCATCACTAACTTTTTGTTGAATGCATAAAAGTTGAACTGAACATGCGTTCATACTATAAAAACAGTTTATTGTTAAAATTGGCGATGGGACGATGATAGGAAAAGTGATGCAGCATCAGTGAAGAGATGATCGTGATGAGACACTTTATAATCCTTGAACAAGCACGACTGGTTTGACATAATGTGATGGTGAAAAATGATCTATAGATTTGCCATGTGTCATCATTACTGAACTTGTCATTGTTTGTTGTTGGATTTTTTGACGTTGATATTAATACTCAATGGCTAATTTGTAAGCATATATAATTAGCAGAATGACAGTGTTTATGAATATGGATCATTGGGATGCTAAACTAGTCATATTTTCCATATGCTTGTATTTTTTTGCACAACTTTGTTCATTGAAAAGACAGTAAAGTTGTAACATTTGATTATTACAAGTATTTTATTTTGCAGTCATGCTCTCAAGAAGTTGATTGACAATAAACTCGAAAATATTGACTTTGTTAACGTCAGTGACAATAAAATGTCCAATAAGTGCACATTACATTCCACTTTTCGGGTGATGTATATTTTTCACTACCATTACTTACAAAAGCAAAAATGATTATGAAACACCAACCTATCAAATATATCCAATTGAATGTACAAATGCTTATACGGAGTTACAAATGAAGTTTTTGATTTGTAAATCTGATGCGTATAATATGCTTCACATTGGCATACTCAGGAAAGTATCAAGATAACCTTTCGAGTTGAACTTTTTTATGTTATTTTATCGCTTATCAATTCGTCTTCCGCTGTTTAACAAAACGCATACTTTGAATGCTACACGATAGCTAATAGCTGGTGTGCTGGTTTTTGATAAAAACTTTTTTTTTCTGAACGATTACACAGCATTGGTTTTGGACGACAATGGTAGCAGCATCAGTGAACACTAACTTTTTTTATCAGTGGACAAGTGCACGCTTAAAAAATTAATGAGAGACCGTACAACACTTTGTGGTTGAAACAGCCATAATGAGTAAACCACTAGGCAATAAAACAGTCAACCATGTCAATTATTGGCAGCAAGGTGAACCAGCTCACATTTATGTTAAGAGTTTTGTATTAGCAAAAAAGAGTTAGAGTTAGAGCAACACCAGCATACCAGTGACCATGTTACCGATTCATTCCTTGTGTGCACTAGTAATGAAACTACTTATATAATACAGACTGCATTTCATGTCATATTCTTCTACACCTTAGGTGGTGGAAATGATAGTGCTAATCATAATTATTATCATTAAAATCATCCGAGACCGTGTTTACGTAGGCAAAATGTAATTATATTTTGATTATTTTAATTGCGTTCTAAAATTTTAAAATACATACTTTACACTTTTGAAGGAAAAAATATAGAATAAATTGAAATTAAAACGTTGAATGCGACTTTTGGCAGCTTTTAAATAGAAATGCCACTGATATAAAAAGATAAAATTGTAGGAATTTCATTCTATTTGCGTGGCTCATTCGAAAAACAATTCAAGAGCACAAAGAGTAGTAATTTGTTAGAAAAAGGCATTTCCGTTTTCAGCAGACTTCAAAATTTTGTGCATGTATGTGCATTAAAAGTACTTCAAAATTTCATAATGTTAATAGAGTATGAACTGTAGCCGTGAAAGAGACTTGGTGAACAAATGTGCACCTATCTATATGTCTATATTGTGTTTGATTTTTCCTTATGCAAAACAACATTTAACAATAGCAATGACGATATTGCTAATTCCTTGATACATATTATAGTCGATTCTCTCTGAAAAGATAAAAAATGCAGTGTAAAGCAGAAGTCATGTTTGCTTGGAAGCTAAAGGTCTAGATGTGTCAGTAGTGGAGGCAAAAAATTCTAAGTTATATACTTGCAACAACGTATTCTTGCATATTGTAACTAACTGCGTTTAATTGCTCCGAGGTATCTCTAAAAGTGCTGAACAGTCTATGTGCGGCTTAAGCTAGCTATTTGTTATATTTATGCTATTTTCATCACTCAGGTTCCTTTCACAATCATTATTTATCCGTGTCAAATAGATTTAATCGTTAAAAATAGCACTGCAGAATACGAAGAGGCATTGCAGCGTTTACACCAACTAACAGTTTATTGTTCTGTCGTTATTGGGTTTGTTACTGCGTAAATCAAGCGAAACGGAAACAAAAGAGCGGAGCGAGAAATAGAGAGAGACACACAGAGAGAGGAGCACACTGATGATGAGAACAGAGATAAATGGCATAGATTCTTTTTTATTCGTTTTACTTTGTACGCAATGCGACGAAACCTCACACATATCATAATATCATACAGTCAACCGATTCCTTTTCCTTTAAACCTTTTTTACAGTAATTGTCTCGTAAAACAAAGTGTGGAGAAGCTAATTTATGGTTTTAGCACAACAATGCTGTTAGCAGTCTGCTGGTGGTAGTAGTAGAGAACAGCGTCGTCGTACCAATGAATACAAAAAATGCACTATCTATTATTTTCCACTGTATTTCACATATTATCTCCCACCTAGCCAATCTGTCTATCATGTATCAGTTTATGGCATCTCTCAGACTTCTTTGATAAACCTTTTGCTGACTGCTGCTGTCAAGTTTAGAAAGATTTTAATCAACAACAAGCAAAGTGTACTTGTGGTAGTGGTAATGGCAATAAAATCATCAAAAATTCAATTTAGTAATGATATTAGAGGGAGAATGTGGCAATATGAGAATATCTTGAAGTACTAATAAACTTCACCATTTAAAACCATTCAGACAAGTACAAACATTGCTTATGCTAGAGTTTATTTATTTATTTAACGATAAATGAAATTGACAGACAATGTTATCTCTGAGATAGCAAGAAAAACTGAAAGTATTCATTCCTACCCTTCAATGTTTAAATGTCAATATTAAAACAAATACTCAACAACAACATTAAAATCAATACATGCTTCTTTTTCTCGAACGGTGGAGATTCTCTGACTTTTGATTCAAGGATTACTTTGAGTTGTTTTGTTGTTGTTATTATTGACTGCTGTTGACATGCTAATCTTTTGATCTACTAAATGATAGAGGGAAGATCAGCATGAAATAGAATGCCGTAAGTGGGTGTACACACCTCTGGCTTGTTCTTTTCATCAACTAGGTCAGCGCTAAAGCTTCTGTTTAAAAATCATGAAGTTCAAACTATGTACAAACGAAACAACCTTTATAGGCATAGCATGTTCCATCATTTTTAAATCAATGTAAAAAAAATGCAATTTTAACGGTAAAAATCAAAAGAAACCTAAGCTTGCTAATCTGCTCTCAAAATTGTGATATAAAGCCGAATTTACGTATTTACTTTTATGACTGGTGTAACTCTTTGTATTATTAAAATAAGCACTTTACCACGTCGTAAATATAGTAGAGTTTTATGGTTTATGTCTTTTAAACTAATGGAAATTCTTTGAATTCCAATTTGTGCTGTTAAGTAGCGTCTTTAGTCTTTTCTACGTATTTAAAAACAAGTGTTGTGTGTGGCGCGTCATACTATTCACGTTTATGTTGTACGTATGCTTTTTCTCATATACGTAGCTGGTTGAAAACACAATTAAGTAGCGGCTCGTTGTTATTCCGTAAAATATGTAGGAATGTGTCAATTCATTCACAAATTACGCTGTACCTATATTTTACGGCGACAGCCGCAGCCACCTTTTAAATGCACACATACAAATCCTGTGTTTGAATTGAAATTCCCTTTTTATGCAGCTACAACAAAAAAGCGAGCGAACAAAAGAAACGCACGGTTATCCTCTCTGACGAAGTATAACTTGCGTGTAAGTAAACACAGATTTTCTCTCTATATAGGATATAAATGGAAGTTGTAACACACAAGAGTACGAAAGAAGCATCCATGCAATCTTATCTCACCTCGGGAAAACTTTGAGCTACTAAAACCACTACTCACATCAAGTCATCTCTTTTAAGGTCCAAAAAACTTTCTTGTTCCTGGAGAATTATCCATCCACCAATCTCTGAGCAGCTCGTCTCCTTACAATATACCTACATAAAAAAGGAACGGGCCGAGAGAACATAATGGAATAAGAGAAAATCTTTCCAGCATATAGTGGCAGTGGAGGTGCGGCTGCTTTTCCACTGCGCTTTGACTGGCTAACAAGACAGATTGTGAACCAGAAAATCGAAAATAAATACCTTTACTGAACGGCGAATCCTTTTAGAAAATTGTATTAGTTATTGGTACATCAGAGGAAAATACTTATTATGCCTATGCATATGCATGTTGTAAGCTGGAAATGCATAGATTTATTCCCACATTTACCTACCACTGCAGAATGCTACGAAAATTACATATATTAAACTATTGAAGCATGAAACAAATCCCAAAAGTACAGCTAAAAGCTCATAATAAAGTAAGTTTATTTATCAATCTCAAAAAAAGGATAAAGTGTCATAGTTTATTTTTTTCATTTCCTACCACATACCCTTGCCTGCCATTATGGCAAAACAAAACCGCAGTGAAATGGGATTAAAAAAGAATGGAAGATGAATCGACTTTGACAACTTTTTTTTGCGATGAAGAGAAAAGCTACGTGGATCTAAAAAGGAGGAACCTCTTCAAGCACTCTTTTTTTTGCATGGTAGAGAGAATGTAAAAAAACAAAAAAGTAATAATACAGATAATACTATGCATAATGTTTATTGTGGAAACCAACTAAACACGACACATGAAACTGGAGAGACATAAGGATAAAGGGTACTTGTCGTTTTTTCTTCCTCTTTGTCTTTTTTTCTCCTCTTGTTAAGAAGAAAAGTAAAGCTTTATCTGATATTGATGTGAGGTTATGTTACTACTTAGGCTTAAAAACTACTTTCTATAAAATGTAGCGAATATACTTGTGTGTAACTATTCTCTTGTGGGCGTTAAATGTAGTTATATAGCATGATGACGATAAAGATGTGATATGAGCGTACACTGTGAATGCGACATGCACACACCTTCATCTACTTCTGAAATACTACTGGTTTGAAGAAACTTTATTGCTATTATGTTTATACAAACTTATTGCCGTATTTGTCAGAGACACACTCACAACACATGGATGGAACAATTTTTGCTGATGTCGTTTGTTACTTTATTCTTTGTAGTTGCTATAAAATATATGCTCACTTTTTCTGGAATCTTGATGATGCAGTAGTAGTTGTATGTATGTATGTGTATATGGCACACGTACTTGTATTCTCGTGTATTTATTACCGTTACTTAATATAATATAGTGACTTGGTTGAGCTATACAGCCTCAAGTGGATAGGAAAAAAAGGAAGCCTTTTCTGCTGAACAAGACTTTGAGACGGTCAATTACTCTAAGTGCTTGTTTGTGTTCATATTTTTTATAATGACTTTACCCATAAAACTTCTACCACCAACACCGTGCTAAATCGGTCCAAAAAGCCGCGAGGAGGTAAGCAAAGCAAGCAAGCTATAATGCCACAGATACATACACAAAAATTGTGTTTGCACCTACATAGAAAAGTTGATATATGCCTTGTTTTGATAAGACATGTATTTCGTGCCAGTGTTCTGTTCTATGCTATATTCGAAAAAAAAGTATGAGCGTCATGGAAAGCAGCTCTAGCTAGGAGCAGATGAAGCAGTTGTGGAAAAAGGAAGAGAGAGAGAGAGAGAGAAAGGAAAAGGCTTCATGTTTCCTCTCTCCCTCTCTCTAAAGCCGATCCCACCGCAGTGCAGTTCAGAGAAAAAGAAAAAAACGAGAAGGAAACTCCATTTTCAGGTTGCTCTGTTGTTGGGTGTATATATGTGTATATTCTCTGGTTTGGCTCTTGAGTTTGTCATGCAATCCGATAGACTACAATTTAGTAGTAAAACCGGAGACGAAATAGAGAGAGAGAGAGAGAGAAGAGGAGCAAACGTACACAACAACAGGAACGTTAAGTTAACCAAAACCGAAAGAAAAACTGTATGGTTCGCGATGAACGAACGTGAACGATACCCATCTTTTTCAACGTTTACTGCATCATCATTCTGGCTGATGCTTCAGCCAGACACACGACACTATATCGAACTGGAAAAAAACTGGTATACCCATATAACATCATCATCACCGCTGTGAAAGACAGCGAAAAACAGAGTATACAGCTACAGTTCTGATTTTTAAGCAAAAATGAAAAAAAAAACAAACTCGATTTTGAGAAACTGAATAATAAGTGCATAAGATCATAAAATTTTATATTATGCTCTTTCTTCATCTGTAAAGTAAGAGTCATTTATTACCTCATTCACCTTGTCACCTTCAATTTACACAAAATGCACATTACAAAACAAGTGAAGAGGGGAGCTTATTTTTTAAAAAACGATTTATCCTTGTGTCATTCTTGAAAAATTTTCCATTTCCTAAAACTGGGACATAAATGACATACTCGATAAAGATAAATGTGTGCAATTAACTGTTGGTCAATGTCGTATTAATCAAAACAATTATGTGACAAGATTTTCGACTGTTGGGTACAGCTTTAGCTATCACTTTTAAACCCAGTTTTTGAACATGCATCCAGGAAGGAAGTTGGCCAGCCAGGTATACTTTTAGTATACCATATCTACTTTGTGGAATCCAAAGCTAGCTAGCTAGCTACTTTACTTATTTAGTGCTTAAGAGACCTTACTATACATAATAGCACTTCTTCAATAACATTGTATATTCTAACCATAATTTTTACACATTATTATTATCTCTCTCCTACTCTCTCTCTCTCTCTATTTGTCTTTGCTTTTATGAAAAAGTTTTGTAAAGGGATTTCTTGTAGCGTACATAAAAATGCACTAAGGATTCGTCAAGCACCTCGAAGTTCTTTTCTTTGTAACTGTAATAATAATAATAATAGTAGTAGTAGTAGCAATACAGAAGAAGAGAGCAAAAGAGGATAAGAAGAACTAGGAACTCTACTTATGTACATTGGTGATGGCGGAGAGAGACTGAGATAATGCATGCATTTAAGAATAATGTTACCTGTGAGTGAACAGGCTCTAGTGTCTAGTTGAAAATAAAAGAGTTTGAGTTGTTTTTGAGAGTTTTGATATTAAAAGGATGTGATTAAGTTTGGTAGACTGAATAAAAAGTGTGTATATAACAATAAAAATAGGAATGAAAATGAAGCGCTGTTTAAGGCTGTCGTAGTGTTTTTTTACCTGCACAGACAGACAGTCACATAGATATGCATTATTACATCAATAAATTTTGTAAGTGTATCAGTGTATCTTCTTAAATATGTACTCCAATGCATGTACACTAAAAATAAATCTGAAAACACTTTTTAGTAAGAAATATACTGGTGCAGTATTACTGTGCATTGTTGCTGATAAAATAATGATGAATATGTGTTGATAAATAGGCACGTCCAGTAGAGAGCATGTATGTGGCTGACAATGCATCTTTCAACATTTTATGTGTTCATATGATATGACGTGATGAGAAAAATGCCTTAAGGAACTCTGCTCTTCACTTCTTCCACACATCTAAAAAGTACTTCAATAGATACCACCAGAAAATTTTCTATATAGATAAGTTATATCATAAGTGGAGGGGTGGTTATATCGTAGATAGGAAAGTTTTTTGGTATACAAGAGAGATGATAAAAAGAAACCCCCTCTGGGGATATTCTTTCGTGTTAGTTCGAAAAATGAATTATATTCCTGTGTATCTAAATCATCATCTATCCATTTAACCATCCATCTATACACACTAGTTCATTACGTCATGCTACCTCACATAAATATCTATTTAAAAAAAAAGTACAATGATACTTTTCCAGACTTTTGATCATGATGTTTGTAGTTATGAACAGCTCTATTGGATAAGTGAATATGTATGTCAAGTCAGTCAAAAACAGAAAAGAATAATGCTGTCAATAGATAAACAATTTTGATGTGTTTGCCGTTTTGTACGCAACAAAGTTTAAAAGTTAGAAACGTCTTAGGATGGGCCATTTTTCATCAGCAGCGCACACAAAGACAACCTTCGATTTTGTGTTTGCTTTGTTAAAACAATGGACTGGCAGTATGCAATGCAATTATAATATTTAATAATTGCTAGCTTTAAGTGTGCATTGTTTCTCATATGGCTAATTGCCTAAAGTTACATCATAATGACACACTGAGCTATCACCAGTAAAATACATAGGGTACAAAAAACAGACTGCACTGATTTGTGACTTCTCCATTTTCCACAACTCACCACCATCTTGATTTTATCACTTCCGTCTTCAAAGCCTTAAAATAAGGCTAATCAACCATCCTCATCTAATCTGCTTACTTTCTGTCACGTTTCTCACCCCATATATTTCCTTAACAGTTTTGTATTCTCTACCCACACTCACTCACTTTTAGTCGCACCGTACCTCTTTACCATCCATCTAACAGCATACCACACACACACCAGAGTCGGAGTCAGCCAGAAGCAGCGGCAGTATAACACGTATGCACGAAGGAATTCATGGTTAATGGAATGTAAAATGTAAAAGAGCAAAGTTAATAGAAGTAGAAAAGTACACAATTTCAGCCGAAAGCAGGTTGTTATTTCTTTCAAAAAATAATATTATTTCATAGACGCACGCATGCCTCAAGCCAAGGTCTTTTATATATACTTACTTCTCTGTGATATCAATCACATCATCACATCAGCTTCGTTCGTTGAGCACATAACAAGCCGAACGCACTCTGTTTCTTCTTATTATTAAATCAGCAATATAACCAGGCCAAATTCCTTGGATAATCATTTACTTATATAGTTCCTTCTTCGCCTGCACCTTTTTTATTTGGCGACAAAGATATTGGAAAAATCATTATCATGTGCGACAAAAATGACAAAATGACAATGACAGTATAAAAAAAGCTAGTTTTTTTTATTTGTGTCAATGGGCACAGTTATTAGAATGTTTCATACCATACATACTACTACAACTATACTAAATAACTGCTTGCTTATGTGTGCTTCCACTATGTTTACTGGCGTGACTGAGTACGCTAATCTTTTAATGTCATTATGTTGCGTAATCCAGACATGCATGAATGCTTTAGTCAAGATAAAAAAAGCAAAACTATAATAATATGGCTCCTGTTCTGTTACTGTAAATTCACTCTCTCCTTCTCGTCGCTTCTATATTATTACATTTTGTGTTAAAACACAATGTAGTGTAAAACTACACGATAGCAAAAACAATTTCATACATGTTGTGCTTCTTTGCTTAGATATTTCATTTGTATGAAATCCCACGCCATTTTAATGTATGCAAATAATATTGTACCTTTTCAAGAATTTCCTTTTATTGCAATTATATTTGCAAATGCAAATGTATTACAAGTTTGCACGCAATAATAATCTCTGTAAAATTGCATTAAATATTGTAATGTGCGTGTGCAAAATATTTTTTATTCTAGCGCACAAAGTTGATTTAGTATCAGTTACTTAAAGAGTAAATATTGTCAACTGGTCCTGTTTTATATTCACCTACTTAGCATATTAATTTTTCGCCTTGTGCGTATGGTCATATCATTTTGAAATAATGGGCTAGCTCAACAGTAAATAAAAATTCAATAATAATAAAAGAATGCATACTATCCTTTCTGATCCACTCAAAATCAATTGTAAATTGCGGTGCAAGTAGTTTTATGTGTACAACAGACAACATGAATAACAAATATAATGGTCGGTGAGAGCGACCATGGTGGCGGTACTCATTGTCACTTTTTGTCCGCTCACCCTTTCACGCACTAACCACCACCACAGCCACTTGTACAAATTACATTAGATATTCGACTAGATGGACAAAATAAAACAGCAATGGCAAAGCTGCAAGAGAAATGAATGGTCCGAATCGTAAAGAACTTCATCGTTCTTTCTTTGTTGTCCTCTCTGTTGGTAGCGTGCCAAGCCTTTTAATTTACTTGATAACTTTTAATCAAAAGCCAAAAATCTAGCGCTGTTACACACAATATTAATAATATTACATTATGTACCTATTAATACAGAGCGTCTGTATAAGAAAATGGAAGCAGAAGCATTTTGCTTGACTTGCAAAAAAAATGTGTTTAAAAGACAAAGCTTGGGTACAGAAAACACATGCATCTTTTAAGGCAAATTTTTATGCTTAAGAATAAGCTTGTTACCGCTATTTGTCGAGTGAAAATGATGATAAACGATTCTACAATATCTGTACATAAATCTGGCACAGAGAATCTTACAATTTGATGTAGATTACCCATGTTGATAATAGTAATAAGCTATTATAACGTCAAAAAAAGGATGAAAGATAAAATTTGAGAGTGGTTTTCCATCAATCATTATTGTGGTCAACGATAATAAAAATTAAAGCAAAATTTGTTTTCATGTAACTCAAATTAAATGTGGAACCTCGTCATGTTATTGATGACGGTTGCATAAATTGGTACAAGCTCATCAGCAATAATTGCCCATTTTTGTTTATGTACTTTCAGCTTCACTTACCGCTAATGTAGTGATATGCTTACCACTCTAATGCCAGCCCATTATGTAAATTTTTGACCCGCGGATAAAAAGAACGCACACGATTTTCTTTGTGGAAAAATTCAGAATAGCATACAGTCAGTGGAAATACGCAAGTTATATTGGAGAATAGAAGTTGACATTAACGTTTTACATGAGCATTACGATTATATTTCTCATGATAGGCATCTTCAAAATGTCACTGAAAATCAAATTATTTTGAAAGCAGTGCAGTGTCAGTGGTCGATAAAGTTTGCAAACATTACTTAAGAATATATATTATGTAGTCATAACTTTATGTCAACTATATTTATGTGCAAAATACGCAGAGTGTTCACGCCCGAAGCCTGTAAAAGGGAAAAGAGATGACATACTTTACTTTCTTTGTCGTACGCTTCACTTTTCCTTACTTGCTCGAACATAATCCAACCACTGTGAATTTTCTCACTGCTATTCAATATCACACTACCATACGAGTCTCTCGACAGACACCATATATTTTGTTACAACACTGTATCATACCAGCAGAAGAAACCATCATGGAAAGTGAACAACGAACCTTAGAGGAGGACAGCAAACTACGATGCGAACGACGGTATTTTATTGATGACTTGAGGTGATAACCTGAAAGGTCCATAATGACCTCCACTCCTCGCTTTTCTTTAGTACACGGTATGGTATACACTCATGCTAACCATTTTTCTTTTTTTCCTTCCAAATACCCAGGAGATACCCCTTTTAACTCCTTCTTTCTTATTTATATGCACACATATTCAATTTGGTAGCAAAATACAAATTATATTAACTCCAGTCAACTCTGTGCTAGTTGCGTACAAAGTTTTTGTTGTGTCCTTATTTTCATTATACTTTTTATTTTACTCCAAACGAATCTCAGTCTTGTTTCCATACATAAGTTTGTGATAAACCATAATCCATTTTCTTGTCCCTATCAGAGGCACCTAGGTGTAATCTAATCTAATCTAAACATATTCATAAAAATTTATACACTCATGCTAACCATTTTTTTTCCTTCCAAATACCCAGGAGATACCCCTTTTAACTCCTTCTTTCTTATTTATATGCACACATATTCAATTTGGTAGCAAAGCCCAAATTATATTAACTCCAGTCAACTGTGTCCTGGTTGCGTACAAAGTTTTTGTTGTGTCCTTATTTTCATTATACTTTTTATTTTACTCCAAACGAATCTCAGTCTTGTTTCTATACATAAGTTTGTGATAAACCATAATCCATTTTCTTGTCCACATCAGAGGCACCTAGGTGTAATCTAATCTAATCTAAACATATTCATAAAAATAGGTAGAGCTAAAATATTAATTTTTAAGGTAATAAGATGTTTTTTTGTCCAAGAATTTTTCATTGACACGCTATGTAGTTAGTTAATGTACCGAAACAATATTGTCTCAAAAAATATGTGCGAATATAGTGAAAATGCTTCCCGACAAAATATTTTACGTTCATTTATTCACTGCGTCATGCTCTGCCTTTGGATTCCTGATGCTGTAATAAAATCAGAAACCCTAAACAAACCGTGGCACCATCTTTCGCTTTTATGCTACCATTTTATGTATATAAGTATACAATGCATACTTTTCATGTTCCTTGTGAAGCTTATGTATTTCTACTTGTATTATACTTAACCAGTTTAAACAAAACAGCAGCATTCGAAAGTTTTCATGATGATGAAACATTGTCACCGCCGCAGTTTCATATTTACCATTATGTACAGAGGTTAGCAAGATTTTTTTTTATTCTTGCGCTCACAACAACAAAGACAAAAAATTATGAACTCTAAAAAATGATTTCAGGGAAATAAATTTGTGATGATGTACGTGATGGCATTCATCAATAACATACAAGATCATTGAGAAACTGTGCCTTCTTTATACATTCATTCAGAGTGTATTTTTGTACTTATTGATGCATGTGTATGTCTGCAAAGGTACCAAGTTTAAGTATATTGTGGGCTCGAATAAAAAGTTATAAAGTCCAAGTAATGGTGATGTCGACGATGATGAAGATGACAGTATAAAAAACTGAAAAACTCCTTTTACGGGAACAGGATGTTTTTAATACTGAACTTTGCTCATTCATTCGTTAAACAAATAAGCTGTAAAAGGTGTATCAATTGAGTTTGCGTATGAGTGTTTCGTTTTTTAAGGAGAGAGAAAAAAAAGTAAAGAGAACATGACATGAGGGAACAAGTGAACAAGTTTGGAAAACTTAATTTTGCCACTAGTAGTGCTGGTAAAACAGCCCACAGACTAAAGAAGGAGAAATAAGTATAAGCAAAGGGCTAGACGCTCCAAGAGTTTTTTTTCCTTGCTTTGTGTTCACGGGCTGTAAAATTTAATATCATTTCAAGTTTTTTTACAACTTAAATAAATAGAACGCAAAAGCAAAACCAATTTGCAGAGTGGTTTACTAGTACGTTGAACATGGTGAATAGTGAATGAATACCGTAGTAGTATTGTGCACATAACTTGTAAGGAAATATCACTACTACAACTCATAAATATAACAGCACGTTATGTTGGTTCATTTTACAGCGGTAGTGACAAGCTTTATTTATGTTTATGTAAGAGAATCGTGTATGTATGAGTAAACCGATTTCTACAAATACAAAAAATTTCAACAGGACATCCGTTACAAATAGAAAAACCGCAGTTTCGGAAGAATAAAAGGAGATTCTGCTGAAATTCTCAAAGCAGCAATGAATATACAGTCACGGTAGAAAGTAGACAGAAAAAGGGGAAGAGAGAGAGAGAGAGAGAGAGAGAGAAGCATCCTAACAGCACAACTGTACACGGTAACTGCACGTTTTTTCCAATCAATGAACAATAAAATGTAGAGCTTGCCAGAATAATAAAATACCTCATTTGTTGTAAAAACGAAGTTTGTACATGACAAAGTATGGTTCATTTTGTACAACAGTAATGGTAACAAGGTGGATAAAAATGCTTCACTGGAAGAATATACGACTGATTTTCTTACAGAGAATTAAAATTTCCCTTTTGTTCTGACTCCACTGCATAATTTTCTAATATAAAAGAAAACAAAAAGGTGCATTTATTATACCCATACGGACAGGAAATGACTCACTTTGAATACGTTAACTGTTCGTGTTTTCTGCTCAGGATTTCAATACGACATATTATGCTTGTCATACAACTACCCAAACTAAACGGGTAAAAAACACAACCTCCAAATTTCCATTCCATTTCACTGCTGGAGGAGAGATGTGTAAGATATATATACATGTATTATTATTACCATTTTGAAGAAAAATCCCAACTCTGACTAGACCATTCTGCACAAACACGTAAATTCATTCAAAAGACGAATACTTTTACGTTTTTTTTCAATCTCTTATTACATTTATTTTATTATTTGTCCTATCATTTCTTTTCTTTTTTCACCACAACAATACTGAAACTGGATAGATGGATTCATTTCAAGCTGAACTGTACTGTAAGTAATACAAACTTTGCATTACAAAGTAAGAAATTGAGTGGTAGTGAGTCTTGAATACCTGCTAGTCATAGGTATACTCACTACCATTACTGGAAGAAAACGAACCTGTACCGTGTAGCAATACGACACAACACAACAAAACAAAATCATGTTATAATGGAATTGTACCAAGAAAGAGAGAAACAAAATGATGGTATACGGTCTTCCATCCAGTCTGTCGCCAGTAGTGCATACCTAACGAGATATTACATGCCTTTTTATATGCTATACTTTTATTTTCTAACCAATATGACATAATGCATCTATCCACTCACTATATTATAATTTTTCATACTTTATTCTCGTGTCGTCGTATGACCATAAGACCCACCAAACTGAACCGAGTGGTGCATATTTATTATTATAAGCTTTCTATGTGAGCATAATAATGTACATTGTAATAATAAAAAAAGATGGTACGGCACACACACCGTGCGTCGTACCACATCAGTTTCTCTTTCCTCTCCCAGTGTTTAAAAAACGGCTACGTATATAGAGAACAGAGACTATGTGTTCGTTGAGTTATCTATCTACCTACGTAATATTTGTGCAAGTGCTTGCTTGTTGGTTCTTTGCCTGAGATATTGTATATTATTGTAGAATGTAGAAAGGAAGCAGGAATTCCCTGCGTTATTCCGTACAAAATCGAGTTGTCTTATTGCGTGAATAATTTATTCCGGATCACGATTTGGAATGTTTTTGCCTCTCTCACTCACTCTTTTTGTACTTTGTGCTAGTTGCTTGCTTTTTTGGTGCAGTTGTAGTAGTAGTAGTAAGTTGGTTGTATATATAAGCTGAGCTGTTTATATTATATATTATCAAGTTTCTCAAAGTTTTTGGTACACACATTCGCAGACACGCATAGGCAAGACAGAGCTGCACCACATAGCACACACAGTTTCACATTCATATCATAGCACTAACTATTAATGCATGAAATAGCGAGAGTATTTCTCCACGACTTGGTTTTGTGTTGTTTAGAAAAAGAAAAAAAGGAGTTTTTGTAAACCAGACAAGAACATGCAAAGGAAGGAGAAAGAGAAAGACAAAAGCGCCAGAAAGGAGAAAGGAAATAAGTGGAAAATATACGCAGAGTATAAAACACGCAGTAGTAATCATCATCATCATCATCATGAATACGAAGCTGTTTTAGAATGTATAAAACAACAGCAAAAATACCGAAAGAAAGAGAAAAAGTGGAAATGTAGAAGGAAAGGATTTTGTGTAAAGTGGAATCTATGGAATGGAAGCTTTTGTTGTGTTTCATGAGGAAGAATCAATTCAGTCTAAAACCATTGCGTTCTTTCAGACAGAGCCGATGTTTGTAAACAGGTAACTGATGAGAATCAAATGCAAAAACAGAGACGTAAAACATTTTTAACCAATCACTCACATGAAAACAAAAACAAACAACGTTATTGCTGCTAACTAAACTATACATTTTGCCAAAAATGCTTAATGCTTAATACGCCGGAAGAAATTACTAAAATATCATGGATAATATGGTACACCAAATTGATTATTGTCTAGGCACAGGCATCACAAACACCCAACCTAGAATAATACTTTCTTGAAGATATACTACATACTTACAATATAATATGTATACTACTGAATGTGAAATTTTGAAGTCAGCGACCCTATATACACATAAGAATTCAAAATCTCGGAGTTCAAAGGTTAAACTGGTGCCTTATATATTTCATTTCGATTAATAAAATGCCATAAATTGACATGCAAAATCGAGGTGAAAGTTGTTTTGAACTTGACTGGACTTTTATGATAAGGGTATACATATTCGTAAAAATACCACGCAAAAAAATCCCACCGTTGTGTCACTACTTGCATATGGAGACAGGTCTCTTTGAAAAATTAATACCACATTTCATTTAAGGCTTGGGCCATTGCTATTTTTATTGCATGTTTCATTTTCCACCTTCCAATGAGGTTCCACAAATGATATGCTTGCCTAGCTTTTTACGGTGGTCCACGTGATTCGACAGAGGAGAATTATGCGAAAGCATGCGTCCGAAGAAAGCTGTGTTTCATATTTGCCGTTCGTATTGAGCCCACCCACATTATGTATGACGTAGACGTATGTTTGTAACAAAATATCTCACATACTGGCATTGTGAGAATTCATATCAACTGCGTCCTCAAATAATGTCCAGCCTCATTATGAGGTACATAAAGTGTTTTACCACTTGTACTATTGCAAGCAATTG